>OZ010671.1:19008344-19125844 GCA_963932185.1 Troglohyphantes excavatus
ATAAATAAATAATGTTTAATATTTAAGTAATTTTTTGGTAATGAAGGATGAAGGCAAAATAAAACCTATTCTAAATTCCTCAATAATCTGATCGTCACGCACAAAGGCCAGCAAATTATGCGTGACAGTTGGCATTGTTTCTTTTTATTCGGAACCGCACTGTCGGCTTTTACGAATTTTTCATATCCAGTACTGTATACTATTCTGCCAGTATTTTCGCTATTTTAAAATTTATAAAGAAAGTGAGGCGAGTATTTTTTGTTCATATTGTCAAATATTAAAGCTGAAAGGTTAACAATTTGTTTTTTAGCAATCTGCTTTGCTCTGTAGAAAATTTATTAGAAAGTTGGATTCGTTGGTCAGTTGGCGAACAAAAATTTATACAATGCATATTTAAGGCACTTTTGCGGGTTACATATGAAGGCAGGAATATCAAAATCATAAGTTGTTGTTTAGTTTGGATTATAACTGTCCAGTAATAAATTATATTGAAAGATTTAAATTTAAATTAAATGCACCTAATTCAATAGTAACTGTCCATATTTGTTATCAAGCTTAAATTTTATATCAAGGAACATTTCTATAAAGAGTTTTTTTTTTTTACAATCTTATTTAGACAGCTTCTTTCCGACGTTTTTGTTCCAAGCAAACTTTTTTTCATGCAAATAAAAACTTTATTGCTATATTACAATTGCTTTACAACGAAAAAAATATTACATAAAAACGTTAAAGAACAGAATTCATATTAAATATATATAGGGATGTAGGAATAATGTGATTTACACCTTTAGAAAAATCAATTGTTCCTTAAATAATTTGTATTCCTTAAATAAAATTGGCTCGCATATTATACATAATTATGAAAATATTCGGTAATATATATGACACAAAAGAAATGCCTAACAATACATAACATCATTCAGTATACTCTTTTGCATACAATAATAACAAGGTTTCTCTCTATTTTAAAAAAAAGTAAGCCCTAGGGGGAAAAAGTAAGTATTAGGGGGAATTTTCAGTTCTTTTAATGTTATTCAGATCGTATCTCAAAATGTAAAAGTCCTAAAATTACGAAATTAAGTGAATTTGTTAAGAAATGTTTGATAAATAAGAAGAATATATTTTTAATTCAATACTGTTATTAGTTTATAAGTTATTTAATATTAAAGTCGTCGTTGATAAAATTTCGCTTACAACTAATTTTGTCCGTCGAGTTTCTGAAACACTATTAAGAGGAGAGATCCAATTTTTTTAGGGAGTGTAGAAATAGGTTTGAACTGGAAATCCAAGTAAGCATTTTTTTAAATTCGAATTAGTTTTGGATTTATAAATTTTTGAAACATTTAAACACGCTCCACTTTTTGAAGTTTTTTCACCCTCATTTTTGAAACGTGATTTCTAAATTGCTATAAGTCATTTAAAATTACATATTCTCTTATTCAAAAAAATATATTAATGTTCGTTAAAACTTCTTCTTTCTGATGTTATAAAGATTATATTTCTATCTTTACAATTAAATTAGATATGGTCAATTAAGATAGGTATAAAAAATAGCGAAGAAGGATAAAAATGTCGGATATTTCGAGAAAATTTTAATTTGCGACTTTTTGTCTCATTGTTCCGCTTGCATCTCAAAAAGTAAATGTCCTAAAATTATGAAATTATGCCAGTTTATTAAGAAATGTTTGGCTAATAAGATGAATATTTTCTTTTTTCAATACGATCAGTATATTAGACGTTATTTTATGTTAAAGTCATGATATTAGAAAATTTTGAAAACAATTCATACATTTTTGGATACTTGTCTTCCAATTTTCAACAAAAAAATAAATAAAAAATTAGGGATATAGATTAAACTATTGGCTACAAATGATCCAGAGCGTTTGAGAAATTTCGATTTAGTTTTGTAGTTATAAATTTTTAAATAATTGACGAAATGTCTGAAATAATCGTCAATTATACGGGTAAAATTTTAAGTGATAAATTAAAACTGCTCTAAATAGTTCAAAAGTATACTTTTTTCCCGTTAAAAAAATATAGTTTTGTTCGTAAAATCTTTCTTTCTTGAATGGTATCAATACTGAAATTCTATCTTAAAAAATAAATTAGATGTAACTATTTATGTGAAGTACTATAAATATTATTAAAAGATACTCCGGAAGGAAATGCCAACATTGGCAAAATGCCAACGTGTATTTGGCTGCCAACGGCGAATTATTATTAGCGCCAATTCTCAATTATCTTACTTAATATAAATATAAGTTGGCGATTAATCCTATTTATTCTTGGCGTGTTTATGCTGTTGTTTGTTTACACATGTTTCGCTTTTCAATGAGCACAATTGCGTTGAAGCAGTTCTACAGTTGAGTTTTTCCAGTTATGGGGGGGGGGGGGGGATTGGGGGGAAGCATGCCCCCCCCCCCTCTGTAAACTTGAAACCTTAAAAGTTGGGAATTTCGAGTTTTAAAAATCTCTGAGTTGGGAAAATTTATGCCTCAGGCAAATTAATATTATTAGCAAAGGAAAGCGATGGACTACTAGAAATTGCCCGACTTTTATTAAGATGAAACTTAAATTAGACCTCAAAACGGACCACTGCATTGGAACATGCGTGCGACAAATCAATACTTTCGAAAGAACTGTTTAATAATACCTATAAAAAAGCTGAAAATGTCTTATAAGTTGGAACTGGGAATTTTTTTAGCACTGTTGTGTTGTGCAATTTCGAATAGGTAGGTGTGGTCTGGTTAAATAACGTCACACTAGAGCTGCACATTGAACTACTGGCGTTGGTTCGAGCAAAGCGCCCTTGATTTGTTATTGGTACGTATTTACTTACTACATCAAGGACGCTTTGGTTCGAGGCCTTTCTCAAAGAAAGACCCGGGAACGATGCCTCATATTGTTAACAGTGGTCAGATAACGAGGACAACACTTCAGCTTGTACCCGATGTCCTTAGGTTGGGAATTTTGAATCGTTCAAGTTCGGAATTTCGGATCGTTAAGCTGGGAAATTTCTTGTCTCAACATACTAAAAATAAATTTGCGTGACGGCACTGCCAGTAATAATTTATATAACTAAAAAAAGTAGTGTTGTTAGGACACATTGTCATTGCCTACAGTGTATGAAGCCGGTATTGGTTTGCGAAGCAAACTAAAGAGGATTGCGTAGCAATCCTCCGGGGGTTGGTGGAGCGTTAGCGGAGCAGAGGGCGGAGCCCCCTAGTATTATAAAGATTTGTTTAGTAAATGTCAGGCAAAAGTTTTGACAATCTGTAATATGATATCAACCAAAGATATGCCTCTTCATTCAAGTGGTTTGTATTGGTTTATTAGCGTCGCAATTGAGCAGCACATTGGGCCATTTTCGACGGGTTGGGCCTAACTCGAAGGAAAGGCCCAGGAACAATGCCTCATATTTTTTAACCATGGGCAGCTGACGTGGACAATACCTGAGCTGGCACCCGACGCAACCTCAAAAAGCGACATGACATGTCGTATTGCTACATTCAAGTGGACAAGTGCAGTTTTGGCTCTTTATTAATCGATGTGTCAAATAATCGATATTAGATAGCTTCTTGCGTTTTCTTGATTGCTTGATTTTGTTTACTTATATATATATATATATATATATAAGTTTACCTAGAAATGACTTATTCAGTTTAACCAATACGTTTGTAAAAATTGTTATTTTCGTTACTTACAATAAGAAGATTGCTAGTTCAAACCCTTGCGACGGAGTTATGACAAAGAAAAGTAAAAAAGTAATGATCTTGCAATCGCAGGGTTGCTAGTCTCGCTACAAAAATACTAGAAAGTCGTTCAGAACATCCAACAAAATTATACTGGCGTATATACGGGACTGTTGTACGATAAATCTGATCGGGGTCCAATGTCCTGACGCCAGTTGAGGTTGCGTGGGGTGCCATCTCAGGTGTTGTCCTCGTCATCTGACCATGGTTCAAAAATACGAGGCATCGTTCCCGCGTCTTTCCTTCGAGATAGAGAGCCCCAGTTGCTCAGTTGGTAAGGCGTTCAGCTACTAATCAGAGGATTGGAGGTTCGAATCCGGGAAATGGACTTGACATAGAAAAGTAAAAAAGTAGTGATCTTGCGATCGGAGGGTTGCCAGCTTCCCTACAAAAATACTAGAAAGTCGTCCAGAATATCCAACAAATTATACTGGCGTGTTTACGGGACTGGTGCACGATAAATCTGATCGGGGTCCAAAGTCCCGACGTCTATTGAAGGCGTTGGGTGCCAGTTCAGGTTCTTCCTTGTCATCTGACCATGGTTCTAAAAAATAACGAGGTGCATGTATGAATGTGTGTGTGAATGTGTATGTGTTCCCGGGTCTTTCCTTCGAGATTGACCCCAAACCGTCGCCAATAGCCCACTGTGCAGCTCTAGTGCGACGTTAATTAACAAACCAACCAACCAACAACCTTCGAGATAGGCCCCGAACCGTCGCCAATACCCCACTATGCAGCTGTAGTAGGACGTTAATTAACCCAAACCAAACTGTTATTGTAGTTACAGTTCTTTAAAAGTTGTCTCAATATTCTATAGTAAAGCAAAGTGGAAGGATAATTTTTTTTTTTTTTTTTATTTCTTTATTTGTATGAAGATTTGTTTGTATGTATAGGATTACAGGACATTGTCAATTAACATATAGAGAATAACTTTTTCATAGTTTTTTTGGTTTTTGTTAATAACGTCGCACTAGAGCTGCACAGTGGGCTATTGGCGACGGTTCGGGGTCAATCTCGAAGGAAAGACCCGGGAACAACTTTTTCATAGAAAACCCGGATTATGTCCTTTCGGACAACGACACAGTATTAAAACCCAACGCCTTTTTTCCCCACATGACGCCATTAGTCACTAAACAAAAAGCTACGTCATCGGTCGAATGCAGTGGTGGTAGTTAGATAAGGTTATGATAGTGCTGAAAAAAGCAGCTTGCAAATTTAAAAGTGGATTCCCACATATTATGAAAAAGTCAATCTTCACAACACAACTTCATTTATTTATATCCTCTTTTTTAGGCTAGCACACTCGTAGTGCTGGGTGATTATTATAAAAATATACATTTAAAAGAATGTCATAGACATTTGCGAAATATATGTAAGTGTAGAGGAGGTGAATTTTACTGATGTATGGAATCCCACATTCGCCGCTTTGTCTAACTAGTTAATCATTAGAAATTTGAACCAGAAACTAAAACAGTTCGTCAAGGAACCGTTTAGAGTAGAGTTCAATAAAAATCAGCTCCATTAAAAAAAACATTTCTATAAAAGAACAGTTCTATATTAAGAAGTTATATTAAAAACATTATAAGAATAAGATAACAGTTTGCTATAAAAGAACAGTTCAAGGAAATAACAGTAATGTAAAATAACATTTATATAAAAGAACATTTATATAAAAGAACATTACTAAAAAGAATAGTTCTATAAACGAACATGCATATAAAAGAACATATCTATAAAAGAACATACCTATAAAAGAACGATTCTTTAAAATAGCAGTTCTATAAAACAACAGTTATACAAAAGAATATTTGTATAAAAAAACAGTTCAAAAATAATTGTTCTATAAAATAACAATTTTATAAAATAACAGTTCTATATAAAAACTAATCTATAAAAGAACATTTGTATAAAAAATAGTTCTTAAAAGTTTAGTTCTATAAAGGAATAGCTATATAAAAGAACAGTTCTATAAAATAACAGTTCTATGACAGAACAGTTCTATGAAAGAACAGTTCTATGAAAGAACAGTTCTATGAAAGAACAGTTCTATGAAAGAACAGTTCTATGAAAGAACAGTTCTATGAAAGAACAGTTCTATGAAAGAACAGTTCTATGAAAGAACAGTTCTATGAAAGAACAGTTCTATGAAAGAACAGTTCTATGAAAGAACAGTTCTATGAAAGAACAGTTCTATGAAAGAACAGTTCTATGAAAGAACAGTTCTATGAAAGAACAGTTCTATGAAAGAACAGTTCTATGAAAGTACAGTTCTACAAAAAAAAGCATTTCTATAAAAGAATAATAGAATTTAATGTTTAAAAAGAACTATTTAATTTTAGAATATGTAAAAAAAAAATCTTTGGCATCACGTATGTAGTTCGTTTATACAGACAATTCGGTGGGGGAGGGTGGTAATTTCGAATAGGATTATAAATACCTTATACTGAAATTGTATCTTAGCCTACTCGAATAGTATTGAAATATTGATTAGTTTTATTGAGTGAGTTTATCATTAAGATTCTAAAAGTGAAATATGAGGTATTTTAATATACTTATCAATAACAATGATTTCAAAAAATTTATCTTTAATTTAATCCTGTTATCTCGAAATAAAGGACATGTTTTTTACTTGCATATAATATAGTAAACAGTTTATATTGGTTAATTTTTATTAACATACACAAGTTGTTTCTAAAATTATATTTCTTATGTTCATATTTATTTTATAATGAATAAGATTGCAGTATAATGAAGCAGTTTCGGTTTCGAACAATGCTCAAGAAACTCTTAAAAAGCAGTTTGTATTTTATCTAACAACTCTTTGCAATCCGCTATCTCCGTTCAGGCGTCAACGTAATGACCAGTTCTTTTGGTTCTCTGTTCTTTAAATTGAACGAGAACGGTATGATCTTGTCCTTAAGAAACTTGGAACTTTTTTTTTTACTTGTTTTCTTGCAGATCCAGAACAGATTAGGATTTTTTTCCCCTATGAGTATAAGAATTGTGTGGAAAATAACATAAAGAGAAATAACTGTTCTTGAGAAAGAATTAAAAACGTAAACTGTTCTTGTAGTGCAAAAGGTTAATTTGTTTGCTAATAGTAAAGTATAAGAAATTGAAGTTTTACTAAGGACTTGTCTATTCAGAAATGAATGTATTAATTGCAAACTTTATTTGATTTTTTTCGAAATACAGCTATGGATTTTTAAATTAATAATTACATTTCACAATATGACAACATAAGCATATAATATTTTATATATAAAGCACTTTGAGGACCACGCAAGCAATATTTGAAACGATTTGCTGTCTGTGAAATTTGCGTATGCTCTGTGTACGGAAAAGTATAAATATGTATAGTTATTGGTATACGTAAGTATTCGGAAATTTTCAGGTGAAAATATAAAGATGATTATAATAAAGTGAAAGCAATCAAACCGAAAGTATTTTTTTATTCTAGGAGTGAAAGTAGTAATCGATTGATAAAATATGCAACGTCGTTGTTGATTAGATAGAGATTACTATTTATAATGTCTATTAATGTGTTTGCTATTGCAATCTGTTTAGATAAAGAAAGGTTATTCTAATTATTGGATCGGTACTCAACAATTAGATTAAAATTTATCTTTTAAATAAAATATGTCGAAAAATTAACGAATACTTTAATTATATCATTATTAACAAAATTATTCAGGTAAAATTACTAAATTCTATTTATTCAGGTAAAATTTCAGTAACATTATTAACAAAATTATTTGGTCGCTATAGAGATGGTTCTTAAATTTCAATCACAACAATGTTTTTTGTTTAGATTGAAATAAAATATTTTTCGATGCATTTTTAATACATTTTTGTTTGTGATCCCGCGAAACCCCTAACGTAGACTCGCGGACCACGGGGGTACACGAACCACCACTTGGGGTCTTAAGAAAGAAGACCCTAACTATAGTGACTACACAATCTAAAAAAAAGCAAAACCAATTTATCCCCTGCACCAAAGTTTTGGTACTTTACAACTATTTTGGTACCAGACGATTCTTTTCTCGATTCTGCTGTTTATCCCTTTCCTAGTGTCCAGAACAATCCTCCTTCCATGGTTTTGGGTTAAAAAACGTCGCACTTGAGCTGCACAGTGGGCTATTGGCGACAGCTCGGGGTCTATCTCGAAAAGGAAAGACCCGGGTACACATACACATTCACACACACATTCATACATGCACCTCGTTATTTTAAAACCACGGTCAGATGACGAGGAAACACCTGAACTGGCACCCAACGCCCTCAATAGACGTCGGGACTTTGGACCCCGATCAGATGTATTGTGCACCCGTGACGTATACACGTCGTTAATTTTTGCGGATGTTCTGGACGACTTTTCTAGTATTTTGTAGCGAAGCTGGCAACCTTCCGATCACAAGATCACTACTTTCATCCTTCCATGGACTGTAAATACTCTTCCATGTCAGCTAATAACCATCCATTAAAAAGAGATTGGGGGAACAAACAACTTCGAGTGAATGGAGAGAAATACGAAACCGGATCTCTATTTTTCAAGGTCCAAGCGCCTAGCTACACAATTCCCTACAACTCATATAGCATTATTTTCAACATTTACTGAATAACGTTGTATTTGCAACGTTTGATTTTATTGTTTGCAACGTCGAATAAATTTTGAAATATTGATTTAATTACGCATTGCAACGTTGATGTTATTAAGTTAACTTAACCTTACAATGTTCCAAAAGTTTTTACCAATGATTGTCCCTCCAAGAAAAATCCTAGACCCCCTATGTGTAAACTACACATAATGAACCATTTTTATTGCTTCATTGTAACTACTCTGTTTTCTGCTACTAAAGCTATATTTGCAATACCTGAATTATGTTTAGTGGCAAAATAATATTAGGTACGCGAACTTTATTTAGTACTTTTACAGAATGGTGGTCCGAACTTTGTCTAAATTTTAATTAGGTGGTCTGTGGCCATCTAAAGGTTGGAAACCACAAGAGGTGTAGGAAGTGGGGTGCAGGAGGTCTTTGAGCCTCCCCCCTCCCCCCCCAGGAAATAATTTGAAGGAGCTCAGCCCCTTAACATTTTACTAATTTATGTCTTTTTTTTCCAAAGATATATTTCATAAACCAATTTTTCTCACATGATTGCATTTGATAGATGAATAATTTTTTTCCTATTACAGTAAAAATATCAGCATTTTTTTATGTCGAGTATTTTTTAGAAACATTATAAAAGGAAAAAATTACCCAATTTGTTTGGTAAAAAAATGTCGAAATGAGATTATTTCCCTAGAAATGAAATCGTCAGATTTATACTTTATTTTTTAAACAGATTATGTAATTGAAATTTCTTATTTAGAAAATTACATTAAGTAAAGAAAGTTAAATTTAAACAAATTCCTTTAAACAACCCCTCTTAATCTAAAAATCAGTACATTTATAAATTCATATTTGACCAGCCAACACATTTTCGTTGTTACTATATGTTCTAAAGGTGTCCAAACAAAAACGAATATCGGTAAATTTACTTTTTGATAGATCAACTCCATACTATTTTACCTACAAAAAAAAATTACATCTTTTACGTAAACCACATTTTCAGCCCCCCCCCCCCCCCGAAAATAACAAGTTTCTACGCCACTGAGAACCACTTTTCTAGACTACTGACCATAATATTCTACTAAGTCAATGGATAATATTTATAAATTAGAAATCGAAATGAACTTGATAACGTAAAAATCTCGTTAACAACGTCAACCGACGAAGGACGTTCAAAGAGAATATACGTAACAAATGTGGACGCTCTATCCTTCGTCTCGATCGATCGTTGTGTTTACCGCTCTCTGAATTAGAAAGATGCTCTCGAAGTTCTGTTGGACGCAGCGCAGCTAATTGTTATTCGACGGGTTATTGTTTTGCTGTTTAATTACACATAATAAACCATTTTTTTAATGTTTTAAATACGTTGTTTGTTGTTACTAAAACTAAGCGACTTGTTTAAAATATAGGCGAAGTATTTCGGCAGTAATAGTTGTTTATTATGCCAATACAACTAAATAGGATACAGCCAAACATGGCATGTTAACTAAGTTATGGGGTAAGAAAATACCATTATGAAAAATTATTATTTTATCTGAAGCCTAAAGGTAGGTAGAGGTAAATGAAACATACATATTAACGTAATTAATTACTAATAATATTTTTAAAAAATCACCGATAATCAAACAAATAAACAATTTTAAACAAAATTAATTCTTAATAATTAATATTATATAAACCATTAAATGTAGTCGAATCCGTATTTGGTTCAAACTTACACACGGCTTGATTCACAGGTAAAATAAACATAATGTACCCATTATATAATCAAATCTACTATTTTTTTATATGTAAGTCGTGGTTTTCATTTTTGAATTGATCTTGGACCACCAACTTTTAAAGTTCAACGAAGCGGGGGACCATCTCTTTTCAAAATAAACAAATAAATACAACCCAGGTATTTTATATACTCATCTATTAAAATACATATTTAATTTAAAACTTTATTTTGGAAATAAATGAGTGGTTTAAAAGGTTCGTCCGTAAATAATTTACTAGCATTTAATATACTTAGGATAACATTTGTGATCAACAAAATCGCGTTCGCCTGTGTATCTTTAAATATATTAACGGGATAGTTAAGCTTATGTTTTACCAAGTATGATAATCTTGTGTTTTTTGATAATCTTTGTGATTTTTTCAAAACCACCCTTTTAGGTCTACTCTACACGGACGAATAAACGCAAGCTGCTTAGTAATTCGAGAATTTGTATCACGTGATATGAATTCTCGAATTACCGAGAAGCTCGCGCGCTTTTTACTCGTTTGCGTAGAATGGGCTTTAAGCCATAAAATATCTAAGAGACTGACAATAACGATATCAAAAATAATAAATGATACTTTTTCTTTCTAGGTACTATAAAAAATTATTTATGTTTAACCATTGTAATAACAAAATAAAAAAAAATCGTGCAGAAAAGTTTTCGATGCATAAAACTTTGTTTCCTTTTATTTTGAGCAAATATATTTTGATTTATTGCTTAGATTTTTTGGTTGTCAAAAGAATACATCTCAGACAGAAGTGTACTCATAGTAGAGGAAGGGTTACAGAGGTCACCCTAATATCTTAAAACCCTTTATTATTACCATTATTATTATCATTATCATTATCATCATCATCATCATCATCATAAACATCATCATTATCATCATCATAATTATTATTATTAATATTATTATTATTATTATCAATACTATTATTATTATTATCAATACTATTATTATTATTATTATTTTTATTATTATCATCATCATCGTTATTATTATTATTTTTATTATCACCATCATTATTATTATTATTATTATCATCATCATTATCATTATTATTATTATCATTATTATTATTTTTATTATTGTTGTTGTTGTGGTTATATATTTTGTTTATAATATTGTTGGGTCAGTACTACAGTTAGATAACTACAAATCAGCCTGTCTATTCAAATCCCCATAAAAACCTATGTTGTACCAATTTTGCAGTTTTCTAGTTTTAGTACTGACTCGACGATACAAAAATGTGTCTACTTCTGAGGTGCATTCTACGCGGACCTAATTAGCTTTTGCAGTTGGATCTATGATTGGGGAATACAAACCACGTGGTTTTTATTAACCAAACACAAACATAAAGAAAAGCAAACGCTAAGAATAGCATCAGCGTAGAATGGTCCTAATGGGAGATGTTCTAATCGTTCTCAGCCCCAATTAAGTACGCTACTAAAATATATATTCCAGAACTGCAAATTAAATCATTTTTTAATTGTACATATGAAATGGGGATACACTGTTTTTAGGAAATTTCCAATACTGTGTCAACGATTTCAAGGAATCTCAAGGCGCAATGTCATTCTGGAATCTATAAAAAAAAGGTAATAAAATACTGCATTCGTCTTTGTATTACCCCTCTAATGTCTCTAAGCAAAATAAAAATGTAAGAAAAATAAAAACAACTGATTTAAAAAAAAAAGAGTAAATACAAATATACAAATACAAATATTGACGACTAACAACAGGCTCATGACCCAACAAGGATGGTTCAGGTAGTATCTCCTAACTATCCTCCAATGATTATCCAACTTCTTCTTAAAATCCTTTACTCCTGCACATTTAACAATATTCACTGGCTAGTTGTTCCATTTGTCTCTATTACCCTATCATAGAAATAGTGTTTTCTCCCTTCCCGAATAAAATGTAATTTGCTTAATTTAAACCCATGTGACAACTCGTTCTATCACTCATATTAATATCTAAACCCTCCTCATCCCCTTTTTCAATAAATTTGAACAGTTGAATTAAATCTCCTCTAACCCTTCTCTCTTCCAGAGTGTACATATTCAAATTTCTTATTCTATCTTTCTAATCCATGCCTGAAAAACTTTCGACCATTTTAATAGACCTGTGTGGAACATTCTCTAACAAATCAATGCCTTTTTTAAGACATGGTTGACCAAAACTGTACAGCATATTCAAGATGAGGCCTTACCAAGCCTGTATACAATGGCGAAATTATATCCTTAGATTTTGATGAAACACTTTTCCTGATGTACCCCAACATTCAATTAGCTTTTTGCTAGACACTGCATATTGATGACTCATTTTAAAATCCTCATTTACTAATACGCCCAAATCACTCACTATATCACTATTTCGGATTTTTGTCACCTGTAAAATATAAAACAATGCCATTTTAATTATTTCAAATGAAACATTTTATTTTAAAGCATTTAAACAGTTTTAGTGTGTATTTACATTGCACAAATCTGTTAAGAAAAATAGAATTTTTCACAATTGTAAAAAGATTTGTAATATGCTGCTTGGATTAGGATTTGGATTGTCAGCCTTCTAAATAAATTTTTTCGCAATTTGACTGGTTTTTTTTATGTGTTGCGGGTCTCTAGGCCACAGACTATGTTTAAATCCGGCTCTGTCAATGATCTCAGGCAAAGCATATTCTTTTCGATAAAATATTACGAAATATTTTGGTTACAGAGGAGTACGCTCAACGGACCACTTTGGCCCTACCCTCCATATTTGTTGAAAACACTGATTTATAGGCATTCACCCTTCACTGATCAGGTTGGGTCTGAAAAACGCATGGCTGACTTTTCATCCAACCATTGAAGGGTTAAATTATATTAATTTTAAAAAGCGTATTAGAACAGTGTTTGACAGCATTGTATTTTTGGAGTTCTTTGTATGTCTGATAAAAGATCAAACAGCAAACCATAATAACGTTTATTTACAAAAATCTACCTATAACAACATTTGCCGTGAAATGTCTTTAAAATCAGCTACATAGGGGTATCAGGGTAGAAACATTAAGTTACGCTTTTAACCCTCTAGTGCATGATTTTTTTTCTTTTTTAATGATTTTTTTTTTCTTTTTCGTTTTATTTTTGCCCTTGGACCGCAGAAAAAATATGCAAACAAATCCCAAGTGCCTATTTAATTAAATAATTAATTAAAACCGTTGTGTAGCGTATATGCAACATCACTAAAATAATTTTCAAAAAGTATGAAAATATAGTTAAATAAAATCTACATACCTCTGGTATTAGCTAAGATTTTTTGTAGAGCCATATTATACTAATAAGTAATAAAACAATATTCGAAAACTTCACGTTCATGAGCCTGTTTTAGAACAACAAACATCGAAGCAACTGATTGCCTTTATTACAATCATTTTATGAAGATAATGGACCTGGCTGTGGTTATAGGAACCAGGCATATGGTTCCCTACGTGACAATACTATAATAGTTAACATAAAACTCAATAAATGAAACTAGCGGGCATTTTAAAGTTGTGTGGCATGCTAAATTATGCACTAGAGGGTTAAGATGATCCATTCCTACGTTATTACTCCGTGAAAAATAGTACGATTGACATAAATTTGGACTCGTTCGACAGGAAATTAGTGCAGGGGTGGTTTAAGACTCAAGCGAAAAAAGCAGTCGCTTGGGACGCCGGTTGAAAATTTTAACTGTACAAAGACTATGCTTTAATTTCTATTTCATTTTTATAAAGGATTTAAATTTTAACACTAATTTCTTACTAGAAAAATATCTACATTAGAATAGAGTTTGTAAATTTAGTATTCAAGGAATTTAGGAGGTATGAATACAGAAGAACCTACTTATAACAGACGTAGTTTAAATGGATATTTAAAAAAATGTGTAAAAACTAAAATCCTCGGGGTTGAAGATTTATGGTTGAAGACCATTCAAATTTTTTATTCAATATTTGAATAGCCGACATATGAAAATGTGTTTGCATATTATAAACACTTACTTTCCCTTATTTCATTTATTAATTAAAAAAATAAGCAGCAAACAGACCCAGCATAAAATACAATTTTCACACTAATAAAATTAAGCAATCAACATAAACCCCATGACCTTCCTGTTCCGAACAATAATACAAATACAAATATTGACGACTAACAACAGGCTGAAGGCCCGACAAGGTTGGTCCAGCTAGTATCTCCTAACTATCCCCCAATGAATGCGTTACTTGTTAAAATCCTTTACTCCTGTACAACTAACCATATTCACTTGCAAGTTTTACCATTCGTCTATTACCCTAGTACAGAAATAGTGTTACCTTCCCTATTAAAATGGGATTTGTTTAATTTAAACCCATGACCTCTCGTTCTATCACTCATATTAAAATCTTAACTCTCCACATCCTCTTTTTAAATAAATTTGATCAGTTGAATTAAATCTCCCATAACCCTTCTCTCTTCGAGAGTATACATAATCAAATTTCTTAATCTATCTTCATAATTTACGCCTGACAACCCTTGGTCCCTTGGAAGCTTGATCAAATGCAGTGTATAAGTACACAACTTTTTTAATTCAACGTATGTTGAAAGCTGTTTTATTTTTTAAAATATAACACATTTTATAGCTAATTATGAATTCAATTCATTGATGTACACTCTGTTGCTTTACACTCATATAAGAATTATTTGTTATAAAACGGACTTTCATTCAAACAGAAAACCTTTAGCCCCAATTAGGCCGTTATAATGTGGTTTCACTGTATATTACTTTTGGCGTTACCAAATTGTCTCATTGAATGCTTAGTTCAAAAGGTGCGTCGGCATTATGCTTGTTTGTGTTAAAACAATTAATTGAATCGTCTCCGATTCGAATAATCGGCGATGCGTGTAAAATCGTGAATTGAAATAAAGGGGAGAGGGGGGGGGGAGAGGAAGAGGAAGAGGGGGGGGGGGGGAGAGAGACAAAAACTAAAAGCTAGACCACCAAAATTCTCCTTGGGCTTCAGACAACCCAGTTTGTTTATCTTTCTTCTGCTGGCGAAGTTTTTTTTTTTTTTAGATTAATATATATTTCTATAATCTGATTAAATAACATTTCACGTAAAACCTTCTTTGACGTGCTTAACATAACCAAACCGGGTTATTTTTTTTCAGATAATTCAGTACCAAAGAATAATAAGCAAATTAAGCATAGGGATTTCTAGCATCATAGAGATTCCTTCTAAGAAATGCAAAGTGTGTACTGAGGCTTCGCCGATTTGTTTAAATATTAGGCCTATTCACACCTGTTATCAATTATTTCTATAAACATTAGTTATTAAAAGTTTATAAAAGTCTGTTACAAACATTATGGAATTTGCGATGTTAAGTTATTAAAAACTTATATTTAAATATCGTTATAAAAGTCGTTAATTATGATTGGAAAAATATTTTTAAAAAATTGTGTTACAAGTTTTTGGAATATCTTAACATCAAAAATTCCATTATGTTAATTTTGTATGAATTTAAAATTCAAACTAATAAATTACAAAAAATACTGCCTTTAGTTAAATAACTTGTTTTACGCAATTGTTTAAAAAAATTGTGTAAAAGAAATCTGTATAGTATTTTAATGAAATGGCACCAAATAGGTATTTTTTGCCAGTGACTTAAATATCATGTTCCTTCCTATATATGAGTTTTTAAATTAAAAAAAATTACTTGCTTCTTTTACAGTTCAATGATTATATATATTGAATTTGTAATATTTCTAAAGATAATATTAAATACAAATATTGTCTACTGATAACAAGATGAAGGCCCAACAATGTTGGTCCACTAGTACCTCCTAACTTTTCTTCAATGAATATCTAACTTCTTCTTAAAACCCATTACTCCTGTAGAATTAACAATATTCACTGAAAAGTTGTTCCATTTGTCTATTACACTATTATAGAAATAGTGCTTTTCCCCATCCCGATTAAAATGTGATTCAGTATGATTTAAAAAAATACCCAAAAATACAAACATAACAAGCAGTTAAATTTTAATTTAAACATATAGAGACCTTCATAATAAAATACACCGAAATAGAATAAACATCACTTTTATTGATATAATATAATGAAGTAATTTAATAAAAAAAACGAAACGTTAAGGTAAAAATACATTTTAAATAAATATTTTCTTAAGCGAATTACATGCAGAACAGCACATGAAAGTTAAATGCATTTTAAAGGGAAATAGTTGTCATTTTTAAGATGGCTGCTCTCACAAATTGGGCAAATATAATTTTAAGTGATTTTTCATTCCTTCAAACTTTTAGTTGTAAGAAATTCTTAAATAAAATGTTTTCTCGATTTCTTTTTAACCTTGCATGAACCCGTGGAAAACGTACCTGAGTAATTTTGTATGAATTAAGAATGTAAGTAAATGACCTTTAGTTAAATAACTGATTGCTTTACGCAAAGCAATTAATTATTACTTTAATCTTTTTTCTGGAAATGAATTTAGAACATAACTTAAAAATCAAAAAACAATTATGTGATTTTCAGAAAATAGCGCAACTTTTGTTTTACACTCATATGTCTATTTAAAAGAGAATGAACTTCTGCTGGAAAAACAACCACCAACGAAAAACCAGTTCGAAATTTGGCATTGAAAATTGGCGACCATCTCCTCTCTTTCCCTGTTGCACGAGAGTATAGTAACCCTCCGCAGCCACGGGAGAGTTTTTAGTAGATAATCTTTTCCGAGGATATTTCGTACGTTATTGAAGTTTCCAAGTTGTTCTTTTTCGCTATTTTGCTGAATTTTCCAATATAATGAAGTAAGTTTTTGATTTCCTTATTCGTTTATTACTCTTTAATCTACATTTGAGAGCTTTTTTGAAGTTTAAAGTAACTTTACGAAGTTTCAAATTCTTTATATCTCTTTCCAACCACGGCCTCTCCTCGGTTGGCTACACTTGTCTTGTTCGGAAGAGTAATGGTGTATGTTTGCCACACAAGTTGAGAAAACTTCTCTTAAAAGTATACGATCCTAAATTTATGAGATTGAAGTTTTGCCATAACACTTTATTGGTTATTTAGTTTCTATATGAATGCAAGCGATTTAATTCGAGGTATTCTTATTTCTGGACGAATACGGAAATATGACCCTTTTTTTATTAATTTGTTATTCGTATTCCGAACGTTTCTCCGCTGATTTGGTATGAAATTTACTGACGTGTTCTTAATGTCATATTTTTGACATTCAACTTTAATTATCGCAGTGTGTTAGTTTTCTTAATTGTTAATTGAGTTTGATAATTGTTTCACTTAGTTCCGATATTTGTTTTGTTATGATAAGCCAGTTATTTGAAGAGTAGTTTGAAAACCTAATATTTAGTTGACTTTTTTCTCTTCTGTTACGGAATCGCTTTTTGCGTTTACTTTTTTTAAATAACAAAAATAGATATTTAGTAAATAAATGTATAATACAATTTTAGTGTTTTTGATATTTGGTGGAATTTTAAATCTTTAAGAGATTAAAAATTGCTTTAATCCTTCTTTGATATTATAATAAATCCTTGTATTTGTTATTGTTAAACAAGTTGCTTAATCCACTATAACTAGTAATTTTGTTTATTTTTATGTCTATTTAAATATTGTTTTTGAATTGTAAATAAGCATTTGGAATATATTATCTTTCATTCCATGTGTTTTAGAGTATTCTCAAACTTTCAGATATTCTGAAATTTCTATTTAACTTTTATCAGACTTTTGGCCATTAATATACATATTTATATTTTTCTTGTATTGTATTATTTAAAATACTTTCTACTTTCTTAGCTTTTTAAAATTGTTAACCTTAGAATTTTATTAGTGTTACGGAAGAGTAATTAACGAAAAATAGCTTTGTAATTTTATCATTTGTAGTTTTGATTTAGCTTACATTTTAACTAAGAAGTTTTTAAGCTTTGTAATGATATTGAGCTTAAATTAAATCAATATAAAATGAGCATTCAATACTAGTTTATTAATTTAATTTACATTGTCGTAACTAGCGCTGAAAAATTTCTTACAAAGTTTAATTAGATTTAATTTTCCTATCATTTCAATAAGAAGTATAGTTTGTATAAGATTAAAAGATCTTATATTTCCCATTTCAACAAAATTAATTATAGCTGGCATATTTATTCATAATACTAATGAAATCAGAGGGGTTGGCGAGTTCTTGTATATCGGAAATTAATAATTATTAGTTTAATCTGATCAGATTAATCTGATTTGAGACAGTAAAATTGTAGTTTTCTCTAGGAAAAGTAACATGATTTTCTTTTAATATTTTTATTAGAAGATTAGTTATTAATTTTTTTTCCTTATATTTTTGCAAATTACGTTAAAACCTAATTTTGTCAGTGCAAGTCTCAAGATATATAAAATTTATCTTAATAAAATGAGCTTAAAATAGTAGTTGAGAAGGTTTTCCATTTTTATTTGTATCAATATATCAAAAAGAAACTGAGTTATTACTAAAATAAATTCCTGCTTCCCATTCTTCATTTCTCTTACACAAAACATTAAATCTTTGAAATAGTTTTACAGTAAATTTTTAATGTGTAAACATAAAAAAATTTATATGCTAGAATTATAAGGTAAAGGATATAAATAGTTTGTGAGAAACTCTCATTCAGAAAAATTTATTGGAGATTCTTGAGCAAAATGCCTAGACATTTCTAAAAGCTTAATTATTTTAAATTTGAGCTAAAATACTAAATTTTCTAAAAACTTTTGCAAAATTTTAAGGTTTTCACTTTGTGATTGCTTTATAATTGACTTCTTTCTGTACACCCTGTTCTAATTTAGATTTTTAGTATATCGTTACTACTAACAGTTGCTCTTGTTAAAACTCTTTACTACTAATCAGTTTCATAAACAGTATCTTGAGTAGCATTGTAATTTTATTATTAATTTTAGTTAGTGGGTGAATTGTACATGATTTGGGAGCAAACTCTTTCTCCTCATTAACAGAAAAAAGCTTTTGTTTACTGATGAGGGGAGGGGGGGGGGGGGTTGCTA
Organism: Troglohyphantes excavatus; assembly: GCA_963932185.1. Classification (NCBI taxonomy): domain Eukaryota; kingdom Metazoa; phylum Arthropoda; class Arachnida; order Araneae; family Linyphiidae; genus Troglohyphantes; species Troglohyphantes excavatus. The sequence goes on from OZ010671.1 coordinate 19,027,523, forward strand.
TAGAAACTTATAAATGTCAAAACATCTTCTACTTGCGTACAGTATTTTACATTGTTTTGGTTTTAATATTTTTGACACAACGTTTTTTATGGGAATTTTATTTATTCCACTTTTCTTTAAAAAAAATTTACATAAGATTTTTAACACTTAACAACTCTAAACTCTAACATACCTTCAGTTATACTTTTTTCAATAACACAATTTGTAAAAAAAAAATTATGCTTAATGGCCATTCCACTGTGTTTCTTTATTTCGTGTCTCCTCCGCAACGACTTGTTTTTTATTATGTGTTAATTAACATAAAATAAACCTAATTTTTTAAAACTAACAAACCGAAAACTAACTAAACCCACTAAAGAATTGGGTTCATTTTACATTAATTAACATATAATAAAATATAAACATAAAATATTGCGAAGGGAACACAAAGCGAAGAAATACTGTGGAATGGCCCATAAGTATCTTTCAAAGATGCTTATTTTATTAACAACAGTATGCTTATATGAGTTTTTGTTAAATACAACAAACATAAGTTGACATATTCGTAATTTTAAGGGGTGTTGAATGTAATGATATGATAAGCAGTTTTCTCTGCTCGGCTTAGCTAAAATTACCGTTTCACTACTGTATTGTCTGCGAGAAGTCATTTAAATTTTTGAGTCTTAAGGGTCTGATTGATTTTGAAAGAGAAATTAGTTTATTATTAAAATTGTATTAGTATATTTGTTATTAGAAGGAGATATATTTTCTTATTATTTTTAATATGTTAAATATGATTTATTTTATATGTTAATTAACGTAAAAAAAACTAATTTTTTAAAGACTAACAAACTGAAACTAGCTAAACCCACTAAAAAGATGTGGTTAATATTATTTTACATTAATTAACATATAATAAAATAAAAAACAAAATGTTGCGAAGGGAACACAAAACGAAGAAATACTGAGGAATGGCCCATAAAGGCCGGTTTACACGCTACAATAAATCGTAACGATGTGATTGACAAATTTATTGTTCCAATAAATTGAAAGAGTGAGTATTGTTTACACGTTAGTTGACATGTTAGTAATTTAAAAGGGTGTAGACTGTAACAATAGCAGTTTTCTCTTCTCGGCTTAGCTGAAAGTATCATTTCACTACCTACTGTTTTGCTGCGACAGGTCATTTAAATTTTTATGTAACTAAGGATATGATTGAATTTGAAATACAGAATTAGGTGAAAATTACAAATTTAATATTTGTTATTAGAATGAGATATATTTTCTTATCATTTTTAATACCGTAAATATGACGTTCATTACACAATGAAAACTGGTAGGTAATATACAAAAGAAAAGAAGCCTACTTAATTGCGAGCGATGTACACAATTACAGTTAGTAAAGAAACTAATCCATATCTATAATTAATTTTCTTGCATATAAAGTTCTACGTTAGAAGGCTATATTTGAGAAATTTTTGAAATTACATTAATAAAAGGCATGAAAGGATTTTTTTTTTAAATACTGATAAGAACTATTTTTATGCAAATGACTAAAAATAGTCCATTAAAGTCATTTTGAGTATGCTACAACTTAACATTTGCAATACAAATTTTTAAACGAGAAGCATTTGGTATTTTAATGTTTTCGTAAGTACGTAATCAATACTAACACTTTTAATATCGAATAAGTATCGTTACTATACTCATTACTCGTATCAATAATATTGAAATGTCTCCTACTATCAATTTATTATAGTTTTGTATAAATATATATTTAGATATAACTAAGCAATATAATGACTAACATGTAATTTTTTTTCAGGTATTGTGTTTAAAAGTATATTTTTGGAATGTTTACTTTGATACTGTAAAAGAAGATTTAAGTTTGGAAGTGTAGGTCTCCAAATCTCAAGGGGATCGCATCATAGACAGGTACTTAAATAATATATTTTATGTGTTACACTAAAACATTTTATCGACTAGTTCTTGAGTTCTTGCACTGCCGAGGACCTGGTATGCAAAATTCCTTTTATTATATTGGGGACCTCCAGTTGCCCAGTGGATAAAGGTGTTCAGCTGGATAATCAGAAAATTGCTATTTCTAGACCGTACCAGTGGCGGCTCGTCCACTACGGCAAGTACAGCTGGGCTGCACGTAAATTCAGTATTTTTAAACTAAAATCAGATAATTTAATAATTTTCTAAAATGAAGATTATAATTGTAAATGAAATTTCTACGGTAGTAAACAAAACCTCCGATAAATCGCATGCCTGTTAATGTATAGTTCAGGAGGGGGAAAACTCCATTCACTCAAAACTGCAGCCAAAAAGTGAAATTCGAAATCTGCCGCATCGTTGCCATGGCAACAACCTCTACGTAGTATGGAGATTCCTCCCCGTGCTAATGCACTGCATTTGTGAGAAGGTACAGTCGAAATGAATTTTCTTGTTTTAGCTGCACTTGAGATTCGATATGCTGATTGGCTCGTCCGTGAAACGCTGGGATGTGTGGGTGAAACGATAACTTACGAGAATATCTCCAAACAGAAATGGTTTTCGTGATAAATTTACTGCGTGCTGTTGTTTCAGGACATGGTCCTGCTGTTGTTTTGTTATTTAAGTTAATATTAAAATTGACCGATTCGCATGTTTAAAAGAAAGGAAGATTGCTTTAATTTAAAAAAAATAAGTAAGTGTTTTCTATTTTTTTCGCATGTTATCATTTTGTAAAAATTGAAAGGAAACTTTGATTTGAGTAGTAAATAATAAAGAATTTCCGTTAATGTATGGGTTGTGAAAAATAAGGGGGGGGAGGGGATTCACAGGATTTCGGCTGCACTAATATTTTCTCCCACTGGCTGCCACTGGACCGTGCTATGGACTCAACAAAAAAAAAAGTAAATAAAGTATTGATCTTGCGATCGGAGGGTTGCCACCTTCGCTACGAAAATACTAGAAAATCGTCCAGAACACCTAATAAATTATACTGGAGTGTATACAGGACTGATGCAATATAAATCTGATCGGGGTCCAATGTCCTGATGCATGTTGAGGTTACATCGGGTGCTCGCTCAGGGGTTGTGCTTGTCATCTGACCATGGTTCAAAAATATGAGGCATAGTTCCCGGGTCTTTTCCTCAAGATAGACTCCAAACTGTCGCAAATAGCCCAGTATGCAGCTCTAGTGTGAAGTTAATTAACGAAACCTTTTATTATATTAATAAGAATTATATAAGTGAGTGATCTCTATATACTTATTTCCTTTAAAAATTAATAATCCTGATAATAAACTATTTCCAATAAGAAGAGAAATAATTATTACATAGAATAAATATAGTATAAAATTGCATTGTTTTAAATTTTAGAGCAAAGAGGTCAGAAAAGAAAATTAATATAATCTTTTGTGGTAGAAATCTGTAACTTTCAAGGTCAGATAGCTGTTTTTTAAAAATAATCTGTCTGATAGAAAGTGGCATTTTTTTCTAACAAATAGTGCTTATGCAGAGACATTTTGAATTTAAAAATTTTTTGTGAATCCTAATTATAAATAACAAATTCGATCCACCTTAAGATTCTAAATGTTTACACCAAAAATCTTACTTCTTATATAGAGAGGATTTTAATTTTTTTATGGTTCAAAATCCTGTTTTTCGCAGTTTGAACAAATCTAGTATTATTAGGTCATTGTTTGATGTTTAGCTTTTCAAAGTAGAAAGATTTAAAGTAGAAAATTTGAGTTCATTTTTCAATAAATGACTTTTTACATTTGAGAGTTGGTGTACTAAGAAGTGTACTCAACATACCCAAAAAGAAATATTTACCGCTGTTACAATATTCTCTTCCTAAAATCGTTTAAATACATCGCCAGCATTGAGATATATGTAAGCAATGCATTTATTTTTATATACTTAGAAGTTTCTGTAGAAAAATTCTTATTTATTTATTACAAAAATTCAAATAAAAATCTCCAAAAATAAACAAATGGCTTTAAATATAGTTTAAAATGACTATAGAAAAGCTGTGTTTCCCACATATTAGGTAATTTAATATTTTAAAATGTGTAATAACAACAATAACTGAAAATTTAAATTATTTTTGGGGGGAGAAATTTGAGTATTAAACTAAACAATAAAATTTTTATCGTGAAATATTTTTTTAACCTTTCAAATCCCATCAAGTAAAACCATTTATAAAAAGTAGATAAATGCCTTTTTGTGGCTGAGTTTTAAAGTAGTGCTCCCTTCCTTTTAAAAAAAAAAAAAATTCCAATTCGTGTCTATAAAAAGTAGATGTTTATTGTAGTTCACAATCTACTATGAAATACATGCTTTTTTATCTATTATTGTACATAAAATGGATGTTGAGAATAATCAAGCTGATGTTGTTTAATAATATTGCACTATTACTGCACAAATGGGCTATTGGGGATGACTCAAGGTCTATCTCAAGATTATTAATTGCCTTATAACACTGTCGATTGATTTACAAGTACAGCATCGCTGTCGTCCAACTGTTTGAATTTTTCTACTATGACCAATTTGACGACATTTAAGTCACTTAAGATTAGGAATGAAACGGATATCCGACAACTATCCGGTATCCGGCTGATTTTTAACTATCCGATATCCGGAAGTAAAGTGCCTGATATCCGATTTACCAAGCCGGATATCCGGATATATAAAACATCTAAGATATTTTTTTTGGCGTTCAATTATCTTTGCTTTAAGTATTTTCCTGAAAATTCTACCAATGTATTAACAGTGTGCAGATTCTCCCTTGAATTTGTTTCGTTTTTAACTTTAAAATTCCATTAATTTTTTTTAAAGAATTGTTATGGTGGAGGGTCATAACATCTCACAACTAATATAAAGTTGAAATAAAAATAAATTTCACTAAAGTTTAAGCAAACTTGAGTTTTCATGTTTGAAATGAAAGGGCAAAATAGGTAAAAATACAATTATTTAGAAATTAAGTGAAAGTGTACAAAACATACGTCCATTGCTAGCAGCACCCTAGAATAACCCTTTATAAATAAAAAAAGTTTTTTGAATGTTTATTCAATCTTGGTATCACCTTAAAGGTAAGGAATTGGGGAATATTATAGAATAAAAAAATATTTTGTAATTTTTGACCGATTTTCGTTTTTTCTAGTGTGTATGAAAAGATATTTTTATAAAAAAGAAACTGCCGGATATCCGGCAAAATCCAGTTCGGATATCCGATATCCGGTTTGTAATGTGCGCCGGATATCCGGTATCCGGCAAAACCACTATCCGGTTCATCCCTACTTTAGATATAAATGTATCCTAAGTTAAGTGGTCTGTTTCCTTTCCAATTTACTCATGGTTTACTCACTGTTCCACAACATTCAAAAATACCAAGTGAACGGGTTTGGATTAAATTTATCTTATCTAATTTATTTTTTCTCCTTAAAAAAATTTATATATATATATTTTAAATAATAGTTTAAACTAAATAGAGCAGTATTTAGATAAAGCAGCCCTGGCACTCATGAATGTGATATAATTTTTACGAATCTCCAGAATCTCTTTTTAAATTTATAGGAATACTTAATTTTACAATATGTTTTTTTAATTTAAAAGTTTGAGGCACAACTTGCAAGCTATTTGATTTAAATCGTATTAAAATAATCAAATAATATATAAAAAAACATAACCAGGAAAAATTATTTAAAAATCCAAACCATGAAATCAACTTTACAATTGCAGAAAACATGTGAGTGTCAGTTGGTTAAAAACTTTTTGACCCTCTCTGAAAGCCGAACAAAATCTTTAAGTTTTAAAGGTTTTTTTCATTTGAAGAGAGTTTATTTACATTTCTAACACGTCTTATTTAACAAAAAAAAATTAACCTATCATAATAAAGGTTTAGGGGCTTTATAAGATGGGTGGTTGATATTTTAATTAGAGTCCCATGTTAAAACCAAACACTGCCTTCTAAAAGTTAGTTATTTTTAATAAAGATGGTTTTCACTTCTGTTCTTCATGGCTACCAACGTTTTTAATTTGAAAAATGTTTCAAAATATGTTTTTATTTGTTTAAAAATTATGTGTATTGTTAGGAAAACTATCAATACAGGTGTACATATGCATTTCTTTCAACATTATCCTTTAGATGATTAGGAAACAAAGAATTATGTTTAATGCAAATAAAAGCATTATGTGTAAATAAAAAAGAAAATTATCTTTAGAACTTTACAAAATTATATAAACTTCTTTTTAACCATTGTTTGGATTATTTGGATTAAAACAATTTATATAAATTAATTTCGGTCTTTGTACTTCTCTGAATTTGCATGCATGTAGGGGTTTTGGTTGTGGATCACACTTCTCTAAATGCTGTAGTTTTCCTGGTAAATAAGAACTTATCAATCATAAATATGGTTTTCTCTTGTTTAATAAAATTATCATTCTCTTGCTAATTTTCTATGCCGATGATTTTCAATCTTTCTGTAAGGAGTACGTACAAAACTTAAATTGCTTAGGTTAGAAAATTAAGAATACATAAATTACAATTTTTGTAAACTTTTATAATACTGGTTGATGTGCATTGCACTAGAGCTTCACAATAGAATATTAGCTGAAGTTCAGGATTTATCTCATGGAGTCGCATGACTCGTAATTTTGCATTTAGTCATGGCAAAGAAAAGACTTCAAATGGTAGCCTAGTATTCTATGAACTTCCCCAACATACCAATGTGAATACATTCGATGACAGTGAATACTCGGTTAAAATTTATGGTTCTAGATCGCAATCTTTTGATTATGAACTTGCTTCTTTCCAACCAATCACATGCCTCATTTATTGTTTCACAAGCTCCTAGTAGCTGGGTTCCATTTGCCTTTTTATGTATAGAAATAAATTTAAATTCTTATTTACTCATTTAACTAAGTAACTATTAACTAGCAGTTTGGTTTGTTTTTTAAATGTAGTGATAAAAATGTTGGTTTCAATAAATCAATAGTTTAATCGTTACTACAATTTGCTTAAGTATTTTTTTATTAAATATATTAATACATTTTTTTTTTCCAACTGGCGTTGTACTTGTAAGACCTGAAATGGAGTGGCAAGGATAAATATTAAAGCAACTAGTTTATCTTTCTTTGAAATAAAACAATATAAATTTCGTAAATAAACATTTTTAAAACTGAACATGATTTAGGTTCAAAAAGCTCACTTTATCAGCAGAAACCGTACAAAAATGTTTATTTGCACAGTATAAAATTTATAAGGAAAATCTTAAAAGGGGAGATTTAAATCCAAGAGTAAAAACTATTGTGTTTGCTGTTAAAACTATTGTATGTCAGCATACAAGTAAAGTTCAAACTGCAAAAGTTTATAGATAAAAAAAAATCTTGGGTTACAATAAAATATAGAAAGCCTAAGGGAAGTCGATTTCTCTTGAATTGTTTGAGCTTGCTTATCTTTTAGATGCTTTCTTTTTGCACCCTTCCTTTTTTTTTAATTTTCAGTATGAACTTTCCAATTTAATTAAGTTACCATTCTTTAAAGTTATAATTCCAATTTTAATTTACCATGGATATTTGGAAAATAAACTTTATTTTGTTTCGTTTATAAAATTAAATTTGTATTCCTTTCCATAGAAAATATTGTTAATAAAAGTTTTTTTTGTTTTATATGCTGAAATTATTTTATAAATGGGTATGTGTTTGTTCATAAAGTGCGTTAAATACTTAAATAATTGGTACTTTATTACTTAAGAGATGAATACATATAATCTGGCAATGATTAAACAGTGCATGATAAAAAAAAACGTGAATAACAAAGTAATACTCTCTTTGAGATTCTCTCTTTAATCGTTGTTGTTATACTTGCTCATGAGAGATATACCAATAGTTATAAAATAAATTAAGCTGCAGACAAATCTTATTCACTAAAATCTTGTCACAGACTGTTAATCATTTTTCTATACTCATTTTTATAAAAATTTAAAAAAATGTAGTTGTCATATATTGTAAACAACTTGGTATAGTTTGATGCTTATTATTGCTTGATAAATATAGTAAAACATTTCACCTAAGCAGTATGTGACCTGTCAAGTTACTGCATGTGGTTATACGCATAATGATAAACTTAAAAGTTCTATATTATTTAAGTGTAGGGTATGTATGATCTAACACAACATGCCATTCTATTAAGAAATTTTATTTTACACAGATTCCTAGGTTGAAAGATTCCTTTTACTTGTCAATCATTTAAATTCTACATATTTTTGCATTTATATATTAAAATGCAAAATTATTCATCCAATCATAAATTATTAATGTTGAGACAAGGAGGTTTAGTGTAATGATCTCCATTTTTATAAATATTAAAAGGAAATTATTAAAATAAAAAAATAGCTACTACCTAATTTACCTTCTGTGATAATGATTTGATATGGGTGTTTCTTCTTTCCCTTCTTGTAAGATAAGCTTATGGAAAATGAATAGTTATTGTGATTTTCTTCTTACTTAGATATAGACTGATAAAAGTATAACTAACCATTCGATGCTTATGAAGATATTTTAAATAATTATGCTAATTTTAATCACAATCATGTTTAACAGTAATTTGTTTTCCAAACTTTAACGTTCGAAAGTTTTGATAAATATCGTACAACTTACTGAAATAAAATAGCTAATAAATTAAAAATAATTAACTCAATAAAGGCGAAAGGACTATTTTTTTAAATACAAATTTATTTCTAAATTATTTTTTCTTGCTATTTCAAATGATTTTTAAAGTATCAATCATCATATCAATCAATTTCTTAGTTGAATCTTGTTATTTAAACTAAAAATTGCGTTCGAAAACACAAAGAACAAGTAACTTAATAACACTTACTAAAGGGTTCGTACGGTCCTTAAAAATCTTTTAAACTCCTTATTTTGGTTTCATGTTCATAAAGGTCCTTAAAAAGTACCTAGGAACTCCTTATTTTGGTTTCATGTTCATAAAGGTCCTTAAAAAGTACCTAGGAACTCCTTATTTTGGTTTCATGTTCATAAAGGTCCTTAAAAAGTATTTAGAAACTCCTTATTTTGGTTTCAAAAGGACCTTAGAAACTTTCAAGTTACAGAAGGCTCTTAAAAACTCCTTGAAACAACTATCATTTTTAATAAACCTTTATTAATTTAAAATGTTTGATTTTAATGTGAATTAATCACAACTTTGTATATCTGAATAAAAACCCAGTTTCTTTTCTCTCGATAGGTTTTAGCTGATTGTGCCTATTTCCTATTTATTTTAATATTTTATTACTAAGAAGGCTATTTTCGACTTTATAACTAACTTTTCGTTACAAATGTATACAAGTTGCTTGCATTAAAAAATAAGGTCCTTATAAGTTGCATTAAGGTCCTTGAAAAGTCCTTAGAAACCCTTTATTTTAGTTTCGAAAAATGCATATGAACCCTGTACTAAGGGTCGATGCGATGCTATCAATATCGTTTGGTAACGATATTTTTGCTTCGATATGGGGTACCGAAAATAGAAGTTGTGAAATATTAGATCGAAAATATCGCCAATTTGAATTTAGCCTATTGAAGTTTTTATGTCTGCACTTCTTAATCATCCAATTGTTTTATATGTACAACTTTTAATAACGTTATATTCCCATAATTAAGTTGTCCACAAGAATTTGGCAAAATCACAAACCTAGTTAGCGAATTTGTGATTTTTTTTTAAAATGAAACTAAGAAGTTTCACTTTAAAAAAAAAAGTCAAATGTTTCACTAATTTGCCAACTAGGATTGTGATTTTGCCAAGTCTAAAGGAATTTACCAAAATTCTTACGGCTTGCGTGGCCATGAAAAATGTTGGAGTAAATCACCCAGAGCGTCACGGCCCAGTATCCTGTTTCATTGAATATAATAAAAGATCATTCATGAAATGTAGCTGAATATAATAAAATTGTTGAATATAATAGCGATGAGATATTATCAATGAATGAACGTTTGTATCATTGAATGTGATAAATGAGCCTAGGTTAATCATTGTAAAATTCTGCAAAATTTTAATGAATTTTACCCCTGTTGGGTTGGCAATTTCACATTTAAAACTAATTTTGACAAATCCAAGCAGGAAAAAAACTGATAAATTACCAGACTCTTAAAAAACGTTTGTTTGTAAAAACCTATACTTTACTTGGCAATTTTAATGGCTTCTCTTCCCCCCCCCCCCCCCCCCCCCCCCCCCCCAATCATATGCCTTAGCGAAGGCCCTGGTTATGGGAATAAATAAAGGGAATTGTTGGGGGGGGGGGGGGGGATATCGTCTTTTAAAACGTTTTTGAATGTTTGTAAAATATTGATCAAATTGACTTAAGGCATACTGGATGCCGTGGAATATTACAATGTCTTAGTATGTGATTTGGTATGGTAAAATTGTAGTGGTCTGAAGTGTGGAATGTACCGTGTAGCTCTAGTGTGACTTCGATTCGATCAACCAACTAATTGTAATGTGGAATCGTATTTAAAAAATATATATATATTTTTTTATTTATGACATCTACAAAACTTTTTCCTAAATTTTATATTTAGTTATGTGTCAGCAATAAAAAGGGCAATAGCCTAGGGTTTACCATATTCTCAATGAAGAAAACAATTATTTATCGCCCAGACTAAAAGGTTGCCATGGGCCACAATTGGAACTTTACGATAAAAAGTGCGTACTCTGAAATTAACAACAAAAAAAATAGTGTTTGTAAAAACAACAAAAAGTGGCTAACTCCCGAAATAAATGGTCACCAAAACGATTTGTCATCGAAAGCAAATTACCGAATCAGTACCGCATCTTTTCAAAATCGAATGACAAAAGAAACGACTCTTCGATGCTACGTCCGGTCAGGATACAAGAGAGATTCGCAGAGAAATCAACAAGTGCATTTCTACCTCCACCACTCACAGATCCCCTCCTCCGTTTTCTGTTCGATCTCACCACAGCCAAAACCTGTTTCCAAATGTCCCCGTCCGTGGCCTTGTTTTCCGATGCAGCGGCAGTGTGGGTGCGAAGAGAGGGGGGTAGGGGGGATGACGTCACACACCGATATCGCCCGACGATTGCCCGAAATAGAGCAAATCGGGGCTGCGTTGTGGGGATCTCTGCTCTCGCATATTTCTGCTGATTGTTGCTTGTTAATAAAGTGGTGCGAATGTCGTTTGCAGTGGCGTAGATTGATGAAGTGGAAGTGGCGTGCTGTGAGGGGCAGGGAAGCCTTTAGCAGATGCGGGGCCTTGTGGGAACTTGGTAGCGCCTGTTTTAAACATCCATATAAAGAGTTATAAGTTTTCAGATTTTTGAAAAGCCAATCGGATTTTTTTTTAAAAAATTGATGCGGCCATATCATTTGAATGGAATATTTATTCGGGAACTTTGTTACATAAAAAGTCTGTATTATTTTGATTTAAAAAAAAATATCTGTATAAGCATAATTCTCTATCGAACGAGACCAATTTATGTCAATCTTGATACACTCAAACCTGTTTTTGTGCGGTATATGAAAATTTCAATCAAATTGGAACAAAATTGATTATTTGGCTACCGAGACTAATACAAGCGTCTAGTGAAACAACAGTCGTCGCAAAAACTGATCACCGACTACATGGTAACTGAAAAAAAGTCAACTCTAAACGAGTGCGAGGTAGTATCTTTTCAAGTGACGAAAGCGATTTTGAACCAAGTTCGCGTATTGTCAGACTACGAAGGATAATGGTTATACGTTTTGAAAAGTTTTGTATGTGTAAAATAAGTACATATGTAAATTGTATTTCGCATGTGTATTTCCTAAAGCAGATTCCAAAAGATTTGGCGAGATTCCAAGTAGCTGCCAAGCCTCGTGTCTTGATTTCGTTTAAAAAAGCAATTCCTAGTTATTTCGTAAGGTTTTGAATAATTTTCTACGTGATACTTTTTTTATGCGGTCCCTATCCACCGCATAAAAATATTTTTTAATTGTGTTGCAAAAACTATTTTTTATAGCTATTTGTGAAGTGTTGTGCGATTTTTTTTATGCGGTCCCTATCCACCGCACAAAAACAGGTTTGACTGTATTTGTCACGGAATGAACCCTTCTAAGAGATTAATGATAGAAGGTACATGCTAAAGTTCTTTCGGAAGTACTTTTGTACATAACAAATTTTACAGTTGGAATTTTTAAACTGTTTTTTCCCGCCAACTCTGAGCTTTCTGAATTTTCGTGTGGTGGTACCGGCCGTCCTGCCAGAAGGAAAAAAAAAACTCTATGATCGTAAAGATGAATCCTACCAGCAGTACTCTCTGACATTACGGAAGGACGTTGTATGTTCTATCATTAATATGATATTTCATGTAACCGATTTTTAAGACGTTTCATGTCAAAAGCAAGGGAAAAAAACCTTTTATCTGTAACATTCTCATTTTGTACGTTTTTCTTTAATGAGTGCGGACCTGTGCAGAACGCGTCGCACACCCTTAGGGAGGGGGCTAAAGTTGTCTTTTCTTAATATAAAAGCTAATTATTTTAGATGTTTTTTAATGCAATTAGTTGCGATTATTATAAATGAATTTTGTGGGAATTACTGTTAGTATAATCAGTGTTCACTCTGGGTGTTTTTTGAAAGGCGGTCCGCTCTGCCCGCCCTTTTTTCACCTGAATGGCGCCCTTATGCCCCTTTTTTCGAAAATGCCGCCCTCTTTTGAAAAAATTCCGCCCTTCTTGCCCTTTTCAGTCAAGCACAAGCATCATTGCTTCCTTAGTTGGCTTTAGAAAAGGCATCGATTAAAAAAAATGTGTGTAAATTGGAATTAAGTGAATTATGACATTAGAAAAACAAACTCCTTTATAACTACGCGTGTTGTGAAATCGCGATGATTCCGCGGTAATTTCGAGCACGTGGCATTACCCAAATCCTATTGGGTTGCTTGTGCCTGCATTAGAAATTATAATTTTTTTTCTGTGTTTCTTTTAAAGAGAATATGGTTTGGGACTAGGTAGGGATTGATTTGCAACACTAGGCATTTTATTACTAAATTTTGGATTTAAGTAGCCTTTTTATCAGTTTTGTAAGGGATCTGATTCCTTCTTACATAAATGTTTTTTAGGGAAAACAATAATTTTAAAATGTAAAATTTTAGATTTCAAATAATATTTTCATAAAGATATCAATTTTGTATGGGTCTTTCCTTCGAATAGGCCCCGAACCGTCAACAATAACCCAATATGCAGTTCTGGCGCAATGTCAACCAACAAATCGGATTTTTTTTTGTTTGGTCACTGGTCCGATGTGTCAATGAATGTGTGGCCACTTGTCAAAAGATAAAAATTATCTTTCTAATTAAAAAGTAGTCTAATCCATATGAGGTGTTGACGCAAAGTTGTCCTCTAATTTATTAACATATGCATTATTTTCTTTGTTATTCTAAATAAATTGGTTTCCTATCTTTTGATGGGCACTCACTATACCGACATGGAACTTGGTCAGAGCGCGTAATCCCACCTTAAAAAAAAAAACAGTAAATAGAATTTAGAGGTCAACTATAATTAAGATGTTAAGTATAAATTATCTATAAAAAATATAAAGTATTTTATAAATAAATGCATACATTAAAACTTTATGCCACATAATAAAAATATTTTAAGATAACATTTTAAAATAATTAAATATGTATCTGTTTTACTACAAATAATTAATGAAATATTTTACCTTGCACTTGTTGCATCAGTTTCGAAATTCTCGAGTATAACAGTACATTTATAAATAATAGAAATATTCCAGCTGCAAGTGAAAGAATTCCATTTACATTATTATTATTATTATTATTATTATTGTTTTAACATTTTTAATCCATAAATATATCAGTGACTGACTTATGGCGCCAACAAAAAGAAAAAAGTTATTTTTTCAGCAAAGTGTAAAAATAGGTTTCCTGTACAAAAATGTAGTTTTTTTTAAAGCAAATTAACCGTTGCTCTGCTAATTACATGTTTCATTAAAAGAATGCATCTCGGTAATACCTGCTTTAAAAAAAGGTAAAATATCTTGGTAATTGAACAATTGTTCTACAAACCACTTTGACATTTTGGAACTATATGTTGGGAACCACTGTGCTATAATATATAGCTAAACTAGCGTCTACCACTACCTACAGAAATCCGTTTTGTTAATGTTTTACTTTGATTACCAAGAATGTTGTTGCTGGATATTGAATCAACGCTTAAACGTTGCCCCTCTGTGTAGTTCATTGTACACAAGTTAAATTTGTAAGAAAACAAGCAAACCTGAAATAGCACAATTGAAGTGAAGAAGAATTCAATTGTTGAATCTCGATTAATTTTGAAAAATTTATAACGTAAAGGTCATGATAAATCGCTCAGAATGAAGAATATGTTTTTAACCCTAAGGAAGATTTAAGCATTTTTATTCCTGGATCTTGTTAAACTTTTTAGGTAGTCGTGCCAAATGAGCTGTCCATTCGTAGAGTTCAAGGAATGTTTTCTACATTTCCATATGAAGTTATAATTAATCGAAATAAGTTTGTGTAAAATTAACTTAATTTGAAATAGCTATCCGTTTAATGAGAATAACAGGGTGCAACATAACCGGGAAATCAGGGAAATATCATGGAAATTTTTTATTCTGGAAATATCAGGGAATTTGTCAAAATTTCTCAAAAAATCAGGAAAGTTTTCAAATTTGGATCATTAAAACGGCAATTATCGTCTGTTATGCCCTCCATTCTGGGTAATTTAGTTGTCAATATTTCCTTTTAGTTCTGAAAAAGAAATAAAAATAAAAGCATGGTTATGCGTATTTTCATATTTTCAGTTTTATTTTTGTAAAAACATGATCCACCTGTTGATGGGAGAAGCAAAAGCAAAGTGTTGGAACTTGCATTGTTAGCAACATGTGAGGGACTAATGAATATGCGATTTTTTGAAGATTGGAATAGGAAATATGAAGCATATAAAACATTTAAAATAATCTCCAAAAGAAATCATTTGAAAATTTGCTTTTTTTTTGCAATATCTGCTTTTAGAGAACACGTTTAATTTGTCGCAATTGCATAATTTGTGTTTATCCATAAATTATTATTTTAACTGTCACTAAGTATTACTTAGATTTTTTCATTTATAATGCAATATATTTATAGTATTATTATAGTGTGAATACTTTGTTTCTATACAAAGCATGTATTGCAGCATTTCTTAAAGTAATTTTAAAATCAGGGAAATTTTCGTGACGCACCATCTGGAAATCAGGGAAAGATCATTGAACTTTTTTTGCAGAATGTTGTTGCCACCCTGAATAAACAGAACAATTAAGGCATTCGCCATGAAGCGTCTGTACAGAGAAAACAATATTTTGTTCAGTATTTGTTATGGAGAACATTTCCCAAAAGTCTGCTGTCTAAATTTTTTGAAAAATTACTCAAACTCTTAACTTTAAGATCTTAACTGGTTTTTTCCCCCTACCCCCTTTACAAAGCATAATCGTAATACTTGATTGTCCATTATCTTGATCCACATAAAATGTATTTAATTTTGGTTCACGAATGTATACCAACGATTTTTATGTTATTTAATATTTTGTATAGATAGTAGAAATGGTAAAAATCGAAATTTAGTGTTGTTCAATTTGTATATAAATCTATAACTTACATAGAAAACTCTACATATTTGGCATATAAATATATAATTAAAGAAAATTAAGATTTAACATTTTTTTTTCAATTACTCACTGAACTTTAACGAAAACATTTTCCCAAAATAAACAAATTCCTATTTTTATATATTATTCAAATCCGAGAAATCGTTTATTTTTTAAAAAATAGAAAATTAATTTAAACATCATATCGCCTTTGTAAGCGATCTCGTGCTCTGAGAAACGATGCTTTAGAAGGGTTTTTTTATGTCTAAAAGGGAGAGAAGAGGACAGGGAAAAAGGGGGAAAAGAGAGCCCTATTCTTTTCCTCCTGTATTCTCTCCGAGGTGGTTGACCTTGCAATGACCTTCTCCAACGTTAAATGGATGCTTGTTCGGGTTCTCTCTTCTCTCTCTCTCCCCGCGTGAAGAAACTGTTGATTCCTTAGACTTCTCTCTCGACTTTGTTGCCGAGAGCTCTTGTGCTTCTTTTTTTTATGTCTGCGAAAAAGTTCATTCGGTTTTCTAATGTTTCAGACAATGCTTCTGAAGAAGTGCAAGTGAATTCTTTTATTTTATTGTTTAAATTTAAAGGTTGATTTTTTTTTTTTTTAAAAAGAAGAAAAACACAAAGTCGTCATGAATGAAAACACAAGAACGTCGTTGATTTTTAGTTTACATAGTGTAATTGACAGGGTTCCCACTGGTCCTTAAAAGTCCTTAAGAACTTATTACTTTTGGTTTGCATTTTTAAGAGCCCTTTAAAGACCTTAATTTTGTCCAAGAGTCCTTAGAAATTCCTTATTTTTCCTCCTGCCAAAGAAACATTAATTTTTTTTAGTAGTGCTTTTAAAATTTCTTGCTCTTGGCTTATTTCAATTACATTGACAATCTATTACTTGTGGCTGTTTTTTACACGAGATGTTCGAGTGCTATTTATTTTCTCGCTTCAATAATAAGTTAGTGCATTGCATTTATTATTTTTTGCAAGTGTATATTTAACGGTTCGTGAAGAAATCAAACAAGATTTTGAACGAATTAAAAAAGTAATAACTTGAAGTAAAAAAGAGGTTTTGTTAAGATACCTTTTAAACATAGCATGGCATTTAAAAAGTAATTTTTAAGTTAATATGAAAGTTGATTGTTGTCATAATTAGTTTAATTTTTTTACTTCAGAAGCAGCTCGATAAAAAAGGGTCCTTAAAAACTTGTTTTTGTCCTTAGAAAGTCCTTAAAAACTCCTTATTTTTTTTATTTTTAAAAATGAGTGGGAACCTTGATTGAAGACTTGGGTGGAAGAATCAGACAGCTACACTTTTTTTCTGATTTACACTTTTTCCTATAAAAAAAATCCCCTATGGATTGGTGCAAGAACCAAACAACCGTAAGCCATGGCTACAGAGATATAAAAGAAAATATGTACTGTTGTCTCATGCCGTACCTTTGAGCATGAATGGTCTGTAGTAGAGAGAATATGACGTCATAATCGTGAAGCCCACATCTCAGAGCGAAAGGTCCATATCACGTGCCATCTCTTTAAAATTATGAATTAAAAAATACTCGCGATTGGCTGATGAATTGGGAAATGTGTAACAGTGAAAATTTATGCATGGAATGTAGTAATTAACCACGTGTCTGAGGCCATACATGTTGGATTCACTTTGACGTTAGCGAGAGTGACGTCATGACTCCTCTACTACAAAGGATTCATGCTCGAAGTGCAGTAGAAGAAGCGTACAGCTACAGGAGCTGTCTTGTTTTTTGCACCGAATTAGTTTAACGTTTGGTCGCTTGATTGGATTGCTTACCGTGTTGCATCACTAAGTCGTTCGTTGAAAGTGCGTTGTCCGTTGAACCATCTAAACGGTGTGTTATACATCCGAAATTCTATTAAAGGGGTGTAATTCAGAGCTAGACTATATTTATATGTTGTTTAATTATGCAATCCTTAAATGAAACGAATATTTTTTGCTGTTTGAAGTTCGCAGTCGCATTGGTGATTTTGAAAAAGTATCTTCAAGGATTTTATTGGTGAGCCTGGCCACAGAATTCCAGTGTTATTTGTCGAAAGTACCAGACAGTTCCATTATTTTTTTAATAGAAAAAAAACAGGCAAAAGGTTGAAAAAGTAAAACTGGTCTGTGATAAAATGAATTTTTTTTTTAATGTTTTACCCAAATTTTATAAGTTTTAAAAAGCATTAAGTGTTTTTAAAGTGTTTTTTCTTAAACAATTTTGAAAACTGGAGCTATCTGGTTCTTCCACCTACATCTTCAATCAAATAGTCGTTAACAGTTGCTAGGTAAGATTATTTAATGCCGCAGTGGCCGGGGCAGACATTTGGTAACGTCTTTACTAATTATTTTGTAATTAATGAAATAATTAGCTATTTAATATTTATGAAAGAATTTTTTTATAATATTTATTTCGCGGGGGGGGGGGGGTGAGTTACGACCACATGTAGTCGGTACTCCCCCTCCCCCCCTTGAGTATTACCTTGTAATATGCCCCCCCCCCCCCCCCCCCCCCCTTCTGACATCAATATCTAAAATTCGCACAACAAGATTGTGGAAAAATCTGCTTTTGTTTATTACATATTTCTCTTTTTCGGGGACCAGTGCTATTTTTAAAGAAATAAAGCGTGACTTATCTTTAATAAAATGCATAAAATGAACACAAGATTTAGGTTTGCCTTCACGAAAGCCCTTGAAGAATTCTTTTTATTTGAAATAATTTTCTTCAACTCCGTGGCTCAAATCTGCCGTTTCATATGAAGGGTGCATATGATTAAAATCCTGGAAAGTTTGGGATGTATGAAAGCGCTGCCCGGTCCGATTGATCTGATGGGCATTGGAGCGCATAATCTTATCTTTAACGCTTGGTGGATATCTAATCTTATCTCTTATCTAATGAAGCCTAGTTTTGTCTGTGTACACCAGACAGGTCTAATGGGTAAGATTAAGAAAAGTTAGAAAGTTTCGTATGTTTGAAATGTGCTAAAATATATGTATTCAAATGTGAGTTAATGCAAATGAAATATAATAAAGTACGATCGAGACCCTTTCTGGTAATGAGCAAAATTATGTTGTACAAAATAATTTACTGATTGTTGCTAATTTAAAATATTTAGAATGGCTTTTTATGCCTGTTTATCCATTGTATACAAAACTAATGTTGATTGTATTCGTAAAACTGCCAAGTTTAGCAAGTTTGTTTACTTTAAGCTTTTTTTTCAAATTTCCTCTTTCTAAAAAAAACAATAAAAAAACGCCCGTTAGTCATATGTGATCAAATTTCTCTATAAGCAAATTAAAAGAAGTGGGAAGTATTTTATAAAAAAAATAACTCTTTTACCTGTTAACAACATATTCCGGGAATTCTATATCAATGTCGAATTCGCAGCAAAATTTGATATTTATTTTCACTTTTTCACGATGCATCAGGTATTTGCTAATAAAAGACTAACGGTGGGTTTAAACGGTGGCCTGTATTTTGTTTTCATTTAAAACTTTTCCTACATTGTGTTCACAGTAACCCTCAAATTATACTAAAAATCGTAATGTTGTATTGAATCATTTTTCAAGTAATAAGAAAATAATATGATTGAAAGTCGATATTTGTAAATTTAACACTGTAATTTTATTAAAAAATTGTTTTAAAAAAGAAATTAAGCTATGTTTATCCTCCATTGGCTGTCTTCGTAATTTTTTTTTCTTTTTTACAATTGTTCCCTCAAACCTGTTTTGCAATGGTGAACATGGAAATAGCTTTTCTTCCAGAACGCAGTTTAACAACTTACGAATAATACTGTATGAATGTTTGCCAATTTCTCAGAAAACTAAGCGTAACCCCGTTGGCGATGGAAAAAATTATAAATCAATAAAAAAAAAGTTAAGAATGGATATTGGCAAGTCATCGTAAGGATATTTCTTTTTAATTTTTTTTATTATTATTAACCATATCTTTTACAATAATCTTTTATTTTTAGAATATATTTTCAACATTTACGTTTCGAATTAAAAACAGATATTTGAAAGGTTTTATGCAGGAAAATTAAAAACTTTAAAAAAAAACTGCAGTTTTTTGTTTCAATATCCTTTATAAAACCTTCAATTTGACAATTTTGATGAAGGTTTCATGCTGACTTTTTTTGCTGGGTAGAGCTACTGAATGGGCTAATGCGATAGTTCGGGGTATAACCATGAAAAAACACCCAATAACACTGCCTTGTAATTTTAAGAAATGATCATCATACCATAACGACGAGTTCAGAATTTAGTATTCTCATTAGAGCCAAATGAAGATTAGCTGTTTGTAGTGGGGACAAATATACGTTAAATCTGTCGGTTGGCAATTCCTTCATATTCACAAGCTGTGTGTGTGTGTTTTTTTCCACCGGGATAGATTTCCAATTAAATGACTACCTATGTTTGTGAGACTTATTAACATTATAATCTACTTTTTTTTTTGACGACTTAGATACAGTGTTTATTTTCCATAACGATATTTGATATTGCTTTAAAGTAGGCAACATGTCTTCGTTGTTTTTTTCTGTAGCGTTGTTTTTTCGCACCGACACGCTGCATTGGTTGGTTTTTCTAGAAATTAGTTGCAGCAACCAATCCAGCGTCCCGGAGTGAAATTCAACTGCTACAGAAGAAAAACGCTAGGACATGTGACCTACCTGTAACTTAAAATCTAATAGTAAAGTTAAATGCCCTTCTTCTTGTAAACGGCTTCATATCTAAAGATACCGATGATTACCGAAAAATGTTTAGTTTTCAAAATTTTAAATTAAATATATTTTTAATTAGCCAACAATATTTTTTAAATAAAACTAGTTTTTAAATATTCGAAGAACTGAGTGGATGATCATGCTAAGTGACTTAGTTTTCTATGCAACTTAACATATTCATCTACTCGGCTTTTCATGTTATATCGTATAATTCTAAGTGCCATTAATTTAAGTCGCATATTTTTCATATTTTGACCCTGATACTTATTACCACAAAATCCGTTGAAAGTCTTTAGTGCAAATTATTTATATAAGCATGAGCAGATCAACAATTCAATTTCAACATTGCTTTATTTGACTCTATTTTCGTATTATAAAGCAAATATTCTATCCTATTGCATTTTTTATTAACTAGACATATACTTGCGATCTAAGCATTTCAAACATTGGTTTAAGAGTAATTTTATCATATGGCTTGAAACAAGGAACTGCATTGGATTAATATTAGACATTGGCCCGTCTTTGTATAGTTGAAACTTAAAACGTAAAAATCATACTATGCGGGAGTTTCACGTGACGTATCATGATGGAAACTTACTAATAGTTTCGAATTCTTCCCTACAGCAGACAACTTTGCTTTTGTTTGTCTAGTCGCTACGCTTTCAATAATGGGAAAGTTGGTTAATAATATTTGCTTTTCCAAATAAGTAATATTTTTATTCTATATATGAATACATTTAAATACAAACATACTTATATTATATATCTATATAATTAGAATTACAACGAAATACAGAAAAATACTTTTATTTCAATACAAAAAATGCTTCATAAACGATGAGTACAATCTAGCACAGTGTATGAAGTAAATATTTTTATATTGAGATGCTACTTACTGACCAAAACTTAAAATAATAGTACAGGAACTGAAGTTCCATGCTAATCCTACGGAACTTCTTCGTCGTCGCGGATTTTTCTCCATGTTCTGTTGGAACAGCGGTCTTCTTCTTCTCGGCGTAAAACTCCCCCATTGTGTATGTGAGAAAAAAGTTTTTATTTTAGTTCGAAATTACCCATCAAAAATACTAATATATGTAAAAAAATGTTCACGTCGCGTACAACTGGTCTTCCCACGGGGAAAGGGCATTGGCGGAGAAGCCAACGCAAAGGGTGTTTCTGCATCCGATCGACCAATGGGATCGCGGTTGTTGATCGACGAGGATTTCAAAACTTTCATTGAAATTTATATTTTTAATTAATCTAATAATTTATATTGTGTATTGAACTTCATTTTTATGTAATTAACTAACATATTTGACTATGAAACGACTGTCTTCAGCTCTAGTTCTAATACTAGTACTTTTGCGAGCTGTCTTTATAAACGATTTGTTTATGAATTAAAGGGTTATAAATATGTTTTAATTATTAATTTAAAAACATTAATGTTTTATTTTACAAATTTTATATTGAAGAATTTACATAAAAAAACATTAATAATTAAATGTAATTTAACCTTTTGCTTTAAATTTCCTTGTATTTTGTAGATTGGTTCAAAACTAAATTTGAAAGTAAATTTATTATCATATTTATTCATTTATTTAGGTTAAAGAATAAAAATAATCTTAGGGGAATCCAGGCAAGAAATATAAATTTTAGTTTCGATTTCTACTTAAATTTTTCGCGATGATCTGGTTTGATTTTTACCAATTGATATGAATATAATACCTGTGTAAGAAACTTCTTCAGTCTTTTCCAAAAATCGTGTACAAAATTGACGAAATAATTTAGTTTGCAATGACGTCACGTTAAGTCTGACGTCATCTGGTGATACTCGTTGTTCATTGGTCAAATAATTTACTAATCGTATCCTTCTGAAAACGTCCGTCTACTCAAATGCAATATGAATATGACTTTGAGAGTTGCAATTAGAGAATGGATTTTGCATGAAAAAAGGTTCCAATCGTTATTTTTGATAGCTAAAACGGAACAACATGTATGAACAACTACTGTATTTTTCCAAATACTTTAATAACTACTTTGTCTGTTTTTTATTTAGTGTAGGTATATATTTGTTGTAGGGATGATACAAAATAATAATAGTTATTAAAAAAACAGAATATATTAAGCTAAAAGTAACTATAATTTCGAATTTTATTAACATTTCTTTCCTTTTCAGATTTTGGAGGGACAGTTAATAGTCATATGGTTTTCTTCAACATATCAAGGTATGTCTAAAAAATTATTTATTTATAGTCGTATGATTTAAATGATACTACTATTGAGTATTTTTAACTTTTTATTTGAACTGAATATTTTCGAAATTCTTTCTCGTCTTTACTTTATCACACAGCCGTTGTTACACAGGCTGGAGATTCTTCTGCGTTTTTGCAGAATTCTGCTTTTTGACATTTTCCTTAAATTGTCCCCTTTTTCCCAAAGCTTTTTTTTATCAGTATTTTTTATACATTAATTCTAAGGGAAGGTTCCAGGACAGGATGAGCGGGGCATGTCTTGTATATTTGAGAAGGCTTTTTTTTCCTTCTATACTTTTTCTTAAGGTATTTGTTTTTTTGACAGTTCATTTGAAATTAAATTATTTAAACTTTTTAAAGCTTATTTGTTGAGTTCAAGCAACATTTTCCATGTATAAAAAGTTGTTGACTAAGTTCTTGAATTTAATTTAAGAGTTAATGTTAAGGGGAGTACTATATGTAACCAGGACATGCACACAAAACTTTTTGTGGAGGGTATGAAACAAGACATTTTTCAACTTAAAGATTTGAAATTCTCAACTCAACAGGGCTAAAAATTCCCAGTTTCAACTTTATCCGCATTTTTCATCTTTTTTATAAATTAGATTAAACATTTCTTCCACAAGTATTGATTTGTTGCATGCAGTGTTCGTTCTGCGGTCTGTCGAATTTAAGTTTAATCTTAAAAGTTGAGTAATTTGAAATTTTGAGTTTTCATGCTTGGTTATGCAATTAGGGCAAAGTTTGAATTAAATTTGCTATTTTATTTTAAAAGTAGTAAACAGGATATCCTAAATAATGCTGATACCATCCACTCTTTGAAGTACTAGATTCAGCAATAAAAGGAGGAAAATTAAAGTTAGCCTATGCAAATAATAGTTAATTCTTTATATGGGTCAAGTGGTCAAGCCATAACTTTTTATAACTGCCAATTGTAAGTCACAAAATCCAATCCAGCATTTTTCAGATCTATTCAGTTTTGGCCAATTAGTGTGGCAGTCCTAGTTCAATAGCTTGCCCAATAATGAGTTGAATTTAATGTCACTTAACATTATAGCCAAGGCGAATTACAAACTTTAACACTCTTATCATGGAACTCTATTTTTGAAGTTACACCGTTTGGCAGCCAACCTATCCCATACGTTACTGACTAGGTATTTCTTGTAAATGAAGGCGTGCAGTGAACGTTCTCAGTAAATTTTCTTTTTTTTTCATACATTTCCCTTTATGCAGTGTTCACTCTAGAAATAGAAAGGGGCAGGGTGCTGTTGGCAGGAAAAGGGCCCCCGCTTTTGAAAGGGCTATTTATAAAAAAAAGTTTGGGGGCGCTGTGGCCAACCCGTTGACACATCGAATCCATGTCCAGAGGAATGCGTTCTTGACTCGTAACATGGTCCAAAATTACGAGGCGGTGTTCTCAGGGTTTTATTCGGAACCGTCGCCAATAGCCCACTGCACAGCTCTTCTGCTGTTATAATTCACTTATTTCCAATTTACACCAAAAGTTGAAATCGATGCCTTTTTTAAAGACATCTAGGGACGCAAGTGCGCTTGTGCTTGAGTGAAAAAAGGCGGAATATTTTCAAAAAAGAGCAGGAGGTGCACTATTGATATGGAAAAAGGGCAGGTAGGGCAGACCACTCTTCAAAAAACGCTTAGAGTGAACACTGCTTTATTGAATCAACAAAAAATGTCTTTTAAGTAATAAATATTTTTATATTTATTAAGTAATATATATTTAATATTCTGGTCTTAATTTTTTATTTACATGTTTTTTTCATTAACTAAATGCAATCATGCTCTTTACTGTTACAGTGTGTGAGCATGGAAATATCTGTGGCTGAAAGTGATGATCAACAAGGTGATAGCAGTGAAAATAATGGAAAAACTGAGCAAAATATACCTTCAAACAGTGATAAAAAAGATTCCGGTGTCGAAAGTTGCAAAAATTTTAATGCTCATATCGAAAGAGCTGCCAAGCTCAAAGATAAACCAGAAGGTGGAAATGCCATCCTGATTAAGAATGCTGTATCATCTAAATCAACTGAAGTTGATACAGGCAGTGGTCCATCTCAAGATGGCGAATTAGAGATGGATAATCAAGCCAAAATGAATTCGGATTCGAATCAAACCTTGGCAAAACCTGATTTGAATCTATCTAAAGTTAAGTCTGATCTTAAAAAAGTTAAAATCAAGATGGATGTCAATCAAGCAAAACCAAAAATGCACTTGAATCAATTTAAAGAAAAGACAGATCAGAATCAAGACAAAACAAACACAGTTCCAAGTAAGAGCAAATCGAAAGAGGATACAAGTCAAGTAACATTACAGTCTACTCCATCTAAAGTTGTCATAACAGAAGATATCCAGTCTAAAGTAAAGATGGCAGATCAAAGTCCTTCAAAGATAAAGCTGGATCAAAATCATATCAAAACCAAATTAGATCAGATAAAATCTGCAGCAAAATTAACATCATTCCATTCTAAAGCAGCTGCTTACGATGCTGAAAACAAATCTAAAATTGAACCCATATCAAAAGATTCTGGAAAACCGAAAAAGAAGTTCTACTTCCTGTTTCGCGTCAAAGAATTCAATGTGATTTCCAAGAAAGACGATTCAAAATACAAGTGCCATGTGTGCAATGGCATATACAGGCAGAAATTCAGCCTCAAACGCCACTTCCTTCGAAATCATATCAACCCTGAATACATCTCTTTCTCGGACATATCCAATTGCAAAATAAATGTTCCCAATGAAAAAATAATGCAGCAAGTTGCCGAAGAAACCAAAACACCTTCTGGACGAAAGAGGTTCAGAACAAAAGATGCCATCTTTCTGGAACATAATAAAAGTCGCATGATGCCGGGGCTTTATAAATGCCATGAATGCAGTGAGATTAAATTGGATCTTGAGTCGGAATTGAAGACGCACTATATTTCGCACCCGAATGTTCAGCCGGACGAGAACTTCCCATGCGAATACTGTAGTGCCGTGTTTCAAAAGCGAGCTGTTCTCAACAAGCACATGGCTGCACATCACGAAAAGAAAACATTTACCTGTAAGAAGTGTAAACAAGAATTCACCAATGATTTAGAATTTCAGAAACACTTATCCATGCAGGGAAACGGAGGAAAATGCAAGTACTGTGAAAAAGAGTTTTGTACTACTGCGATGAGAAAGAAACATGAACATCTACATGAAGGCATGAAAGGATATTCTTGTAAGCATTGCCATGAAATATTTTCAAAGATCGATGATGTTAAAAAACATGTTGTGAAGAATCATTCTAGTTTGTACCTCACCTGCTCGTATTGTCCAAAGCAAGCCTTTCCCCACATGTTTGCCACCAAGTTGTTACTCTCTGCTCATGTCCGCGAAAAGCATGATGGGGTTTTTGGAAAGAAACCTGCGACTGCTGTTGGTTCTGTTTCTAATTATAAGAACTCGAATGGAAAGGTTTCAGCTTCTGCTGGATCCGTGTGTAACTACTGCCAGAAGAAGTTCCCAGGCGTTCGAGCAATGCTGAGGCACAAAACGATTGCGCACAAGAGGCTGCTAAACAAGCACAAAAATGCTGCTCATAAGAAAAATGCTCTTGCCAAAAAGCAAAGCACTATGGCTGCCAAACAAAAGGCGTACAATAAGAAAATAGCCAATGAAAAGAAAATACAACAGGCTAACAAGCACAAAGTTCTACATAAGGAACGCACAACCTACGAGAGAAAGGCTAAGCAGGCTGTACAAGACAAGTCTGTTATAGAGCGATTTTCCACAAGAAGAATCAAATTTGAATCGTCCAGAATCGCCATGAACAAATTCTATGCAAGCCTTGCAGAAAATATTGCCGAAAATCTCCTGGAGCATGTTGATGGTAGAGCTCATCAGTTATCAATTAAAAACTATAATTTTAACGACAACAACGAATTACCTGATAACGGATCCCAACACGATCATGACCAAATACCATGGTCGTCCTACAACTTTCCTAATGACTTTGATGTTCAACTTGCACTGGACAAGAGGGGTCAAGAAATAAAGCCCAAAGTTCCAGATGCTGAACAGTGCCTGTATGCTACAGGATTGGGTAAAGTTAGCAGTTCTTCGGATGAGGACTGTGATAACTTAAGTAATAAAGTCATAAGCACATGTGCGAATGAGGATGTTGCAGAATTTAAAGACAAAGTCTATGATGCGGCTACATTACGCACCCTCAGCTTGGACGAGAAGAAAAAGTTGCTGCAGTATGAGCCAATTATTGTTTTTATATGTTGTGTTTGCAAGCAAAAATACAACACTTTTCGAGAACTTGATGATCATATCCACAATAACCACCCCAATGTGGAACCTTCCTGGATCGAAGTTGAAGGTACCAAAGAAACTCCCCCACTAGTTCCACTTGATTTGTGTAGAGAACCATACGCAAATCCAGATGGTGTGTTGTTTTCTTGTGTAGTTCCGCCACTTATGCCTGGTATTTGTACCCTGAAGTGCACAAAATGTTATCGAATTTTTCCGAAGTCAAGCGAATTGCACCTGCATCTCTTGGAGTGTGGCGGAAACGAAGGTTTACGACCAAAATACCATAAGAAACTTAACCTGCAGAAGCGCATTAAACATACAATGAAACACAGAATGGACTTGAGTGTGAAGCAAGTGGCTTCTAAGAAGGATAGTCCTTACAAAGATTTCAGAAATGGCCGTATTGAAAAATCCAAGGTAAAGTATGGAAAAGATTATTTCAGCACCAAAAGTGCCAAAAATGTAAGAGCTCAGTCACCTTTAGCGTTCCAGCAGAAGAATATTACCTGTTTCTTCTGCAAAGAAAAATTTGATTCAAAACTTCTACTTACTGAGCATTATAGCGTATGCAGCAAATTTAATCGGAAGAGGAAAAGAAAAACAGCGTCGCCAATCGCTAAAAAGAACCTGAACAATTCAAACCAAACTTCTGACGAAAATAAGCAGGCTGTTGTAGCAAGAACAGATGTACATGGTACTAACGACCCAACACCAAACTTGCACACTTCTTTAGAAAACGGTTTGGATCTCACAATGTCATCAGCAAAAGTTCCAGCTACAAATTCTGCTTTTAAGTCTGGTGGCCAAAGTTCCGGTAGCACTTTACCTGATATTATTTTATCATTGAATAAAAACAACAAGCCCTCTAAGATAGCCACTAATGAATCATCTGCCATGGATCTCTCTACAAAACCTATTAAGCAAATAGTTGTGACCAAATTAACTGTGCCTTCCAATTTAGGAAAAAGTAAAGCAACATCCAATCTAAATATAAAAGTAAAGACCCCTATTGAAGCTTTGCATGACACTGTTCAAAGAATTGAGGCCAATGGAACTCGAAGAGATGTTAAATTGAATATAGTCAAATCTCCTTTTCAAAGATCTAAGAATCCATCAACTCCTCCTGAGATGGTTGCAAACAAAGACTTGGTCTCACCTAAACCTATACCTATTGCACCCAAACCAATTACGCCAAATCCGAAGCAAAATTTGCCGAAGATTAAAGAAGTTATTAATGAAATCAAACTGGCTGCTTCTAATTCACCAAATCTCAAAAAGAGTGCCACTCCCTTGCTGTTCATTGTTTCAAATTCTGATGTTAATAAAGGAGCTGTGAGGAACATTAATTCCGCCATTTCTACAATCAAAACAAAACTGAATGATCAGATTTTGAGTGAACCAAGCAATGAATCAAAAGAACTGCCTTTTGTAGCCAGAAGAAAGAGGAAAAAAGAGCAGCCCACAAAAGTTGTCCAAAAGACAGCCGATAAAACTGTTGATGCAATTAAATTTGATTCTCAAAAAGACAATCTTCTCTTAAATGAAATTCGAGAGGAAAATCAGAAAGACGTTTTACCTTCTACGATTGGGACAATTGACTCGTCCAAACACTGTACTAATTCTAAAGGTGTGAATAAAAGTGATAACATTGTGAAGAATCTATCCAGTGAAAAGGAATTACCACCCATAAGTAATGATGAGAAAAGTACTATTAAAGCTAAAGAAAGCTCTGTAAAGTCTGCATTATTACAGACAAGTGCTATTGTGGTTCCTTCTAGTGCTGCGAATGATGCTGTTCCTAGCCTTGCCTCTACTGAAAATAACCAGAAAAAGATTACTGACTCATTTATTTCCAGTGTGAAATCTGATGCCAAGTGTAATCAGCCCATGGATCGAGAGAGTCCTACATTAGAGTTGCTTGTTAGTTCAGTTACTCAAAATATTGAAAATTTTGACAAACCATCCTTTTTAGATGACGAAAAGTTTGCACTACCTTCACTGAACATAAATACCACTGTGGTAACAAGCAATGTTAAAGCAATTGAGTCTTCTAGAAACAGTTTGAATTTTCGTGTCATCATTCCTGATGCTGAAACTCAGACAGGTCCATTGCTGGAAACTGAAGGCCAGCAAGCACCTGATGAGCCCAGAACTATAGAGGTACCTAACTTCCCCACAGTTGATACACCTATTCTAGAATCAGAGAGCCAAAAGAAATCTGAAAAACTGACATCAGTTTCTTCGTCATTTGGGTTATCAGAACTTTCTACCACTAGAAAACAAGAAAATTCAGTGAAGTTACCTCCTCTTAAAGATAAGCAAAGTGATAGTCCAATGATAGATTCTATTGTAGATGAATCAAATGTTTCTTGCACTGCTGATTCAAGTGCTTCCGAAACTCTTTCCTCCAAATCGCAAAATATCATTCTCCATGATAAAGATGGTCCTTCATCGAAAGCAGGTGTGCAAAATAATCAGTGTGAAGACAATGTGGCTCCTGAATTTGAAAAAATTTCTGATTCTGCAAATGTTGCTGCATCAGAAAATGTCCAATTATCCACTAAAGCATTAATTGAACCTATTGATGAACATGTACAGAAACAACAATCCAGTAAAGAAGTAAATGTTGCTGATTCTGATGCATATAATTCAGAAACCATCCCAAACATATCTATTAATGATACCATACCAAAACAAGCCAATGTGCCTGATTTAGAATCTTTTGATTCTATAGATGAGACAATTGCAGCTGTTTTAAAAGGTGGGTCTTGGAGAAGAGGTCGGAGACCTAAACGTTCTGTTGGTAGACCTTCTATACGTCCTGTTGGTAGACCAAGAGGAATTAAAAGAAATACATATTCTAAAACCTCAAATGATTCAGACGAGTTAATTTTACCGGCAAATCCTATATCCTCGCCTACAAAGCCTGCCAAAAGCAAGAATACTAAAACAACACCTAGTTTTTCAACTACTAATGTCAGTTCCCAATTACGAGCTTTCAGGATAGAAAACTCGGAGCTTTCAAATAAAACATTGAATGAGACATTGTCTGGGAAATCTGACCACAGCAATTCTTCCGAAGTTGCATCTGATTTTGGAAAAGACTTGGCCAGTCGAATGAAGGAACGGATGCGTCTTTCATTTGGAACTGTACCCTCAGAAATCGGAAATGAATCCTCTAAGAAATCTGTGGACGACTGCCAAAGAGATTCTTCTACTCCAGGTACTATGGCCAGCCTCTCTGAAAGGAATTTAAATGGTACTTTAGATTCCCCCTTTTATAATTTAGCATCAGAACAAAGTGTGGATGATTGCCTTGAACCAGTGACTGCTTCAATCAAGAAGGAATTGAAGGAACCTGAACTTTCTAAGAAGCATATTTGTCCCTTTTGTATCCTGGAGTTTGCATATCTAACAAATTTCCGACGTCACCTGAAAATTTGCAAAAGTAAATACGACAATCTGACAGTCGAAACCCCTGCGTCCACTGCTTCAACTTCCCAAATCCAGCATCTTCCCAAGAAAGACGAAGTGGAAGAGTCCATGCTGAATCTGCTCCGCCACCAATCAAGACAGAACCAAATGATCAAAGAAACGCAACCGATTAAGGCTTGTGAACCGGAGAAGAACTTCCAGAAGTTCAACTGTGAGAGTTGTCACAAAATTTACTTCAGTCTTTTCAAGCTGATGCAGCATCGAATGAAAGAGCATTTGATGCCTTCTGCAGAATCCAAGGCAATGGTTTCAGAGGACCAGTCTGTTCAAGAGTTTGAGGAAGATGACCAATACTCTGCAGGTTCTTCTGTTAGGAGAGGTGCCAAACCTGAAAATGTGACAAATCAACCTGTGGAGTGTGTTTCCAGTGGTCCACTCTTACCTGATATTCAAGATCCTTCTGCCATCGGAACTGAGGAACAGTTAGAGGAAGATCAGATAAATTGTTCAGGCCAAGAAAACAGTTTAGCAGAAGGGGACCAAAATTACCTTCCTAATGAAGATATGCAAGTATCTTCACCAATGACTGACACACCAACTGATTCAACCCTTGATGAACTTACTGCCGAAGCAAAGGATAATGTATCAAAATCCCAAAGTGACTCTGAAGATTCTCAGGCGACAACTGTAGATGAGTCCTCAAGCTCTGTTAAGAAACATTCCAATGACAGTTCCAACAACAAGTCTGTGAAAGTGAAAAGTAATTTCATTCAAAAGAAGTACAAAGAGCTAATAGATCCTAATTACTTTGCCATCCCTTCTTTTGGGAAAGGAAGGGGAAGGAAAAAGAAGAGCCTACTTAAAAATGTGGAAGATAAGGAAATTGAAGAATCGGATATGAGTGAAGTAAGTTCCAAAAATAAAAATATTACCCAAAAGGTTGAAGAAAAACTGAAAGAAAAGAAATCTGTTAACAACAGTCCCAAAGCATCTACGGCAAATGAACCTCAAAGTAAAAGGGACATATATTTAAAAATTTTAGAAAATTGCTCAAAATTATCAATTGTAAAGAACTCAGCTGCCAAAGATAACAGCAAGGTCAAAGTAAATTCTCAAAAGGATAAGTTTATAAATAATACACTAGAAACTGCAGATGCAATTCAGAGTTCTCCAGCCAAAAAGAGGGGAAGACCAAGATTTTCTGGCAACCTAAGTGTTGCAGGGAAAAAAGAAATGCCAAAGACCAGATTATTGGACAAGAATGATAATGTTGATGTTTACACTGTTTCTTCTGAAAAGAATAGTAAGGAAATTACAGTGATAAAAGAAACAAATTCACAGAGTCCATCTTTCCTTGCATCGAGTTCACCGAAGAAACCTGGTAGGAAGCGTGCTGCTGTCGAATCAACTCCAACAACTAACTCGCCAAAAGCAAAACGAGGGAAATATATTCGTGTTAAGAAAGATATTCGCACTTTCAGTCCTGACACTTCAGAAATTGAAACTGACGACAGTGCTTCGTTCATAGTCTCTGGAGATGATGTTATTCCATCTCCCACCCAAATCTCAAAATTCCATTCTTCCAAAAGCCGAATTGTTGCCAAACCTTTAGACATTCCACAGGCTATAAAACTGAAAGGAAAACAAAGTGCAATCCACAAATTTGTATCAGATTCATCAATGATCAAATCACCTAAACCTTCTAAGTCACCTAAAACTGTGTCGCTGAGTGCGGCAGGATCTGCTGTAGAATCTAGTCCCGTTTCGAATTCTGCCCTCAGCAAGTCCAAGGCAGTGAAGAAATTTATGAAAACCTCCTGTGATAACATACCTGGTTCATCTGTTAATGTCGCCAAAGTTTCACCCAAGAACTCTAAAGCATTGAAAATGCATTTGGATTCCACTCCAGGTGACAGCTCAGACCTTCAACCGATTTCATTTGGCAAGAGAATAAGAGATACCATCTGTCCCATCTGCAAGAAGAAGTTCTCCACCCCTTTGCTTCGAAACAGACATCTCCAGCTCGCGCATGGTAGGAAGAATAACCGCATCGACCTTGAACTTCCTCCTGATGTACAAGAAGAACAAAAACTTGATAAACAATTCGGTGCTGCTGAAATCCGACCCAAGTTTCAGCGACACTGCATTAAACCTTTACCACCGTTGAAACGTAAATACCAAAAGACAATAAGCAGCATTGCCCATCTAAAGAAACAAAAGCTTTAGTTAAATGCTTACCTAGCTCATGCTAGGAATATATAAATGTACCTTGTGTTCTTAGTTTATCCATTACCTATCACCAGTCACAACTTTATTTAGGTATCTCACATAAATGCATATTTATATTGAATGTTTTTTTTTTTCTAAACTGGTCGTTACATAACGTGTGTTTATAAAAATTATCTCCATGTTATGCACTTTGTTATATATTTTGTGTAATAAACAAAATGTTAGAATGTAGATTTATGCTCAGTATGTGTTTGCTGTGTCCTAAAAAAATATATAATAGATTTTTAAAATGTTAATCTAACAACTTGTATAAAAACGTTGATGTGAATATTTTACTAATCCATATAAGTATATATTTTACAAAAAAATGTTCATAGTTGGAAATGTAACAATGTTGGATACATTTCCTTAAGTTCTAAAATACGTTTTATAAAAGCGAGATTAAAAATTGTAACTTTATTTTTTAAGATAAAAAAATTAATATGTGGTCTATTAGTTGAAAGATAAATTTGTCTATTTAATAGAACTAATAACGTTACAATATAATACTTTAAAATATTGTCAGTTCCTCTTTAGTGCAGAGTGAAGAATTATTGTTTTGGATATAAAAATTCTTCTAATTCTATTTAATATACTCCTATCTACAAAGCTATTTTTAAAACAAGTCTTATAGTCAGACATTTCGATCTGCACCTTGTGTTTTTGTAATAAAAATATTACATTTGATATTCGATTTTTACTACTTCAAAAAATATATAAATTTCCTTGTGCCAAAGATTATTGAACCTTTAGTGTTCTTTAAATTGTTCTTACAACTTTTGGTGTCTTTCGCATAAATTGTTGAGAAAGGGATATTAAATATACACAATTTATAAGTCAGTGTTATACATTTTTGTAAGTTAAGTAACTTCCAAAATAGTTATTCTAGAAATATGTTTTTTAATTGAAATATATTATTCATGATATGCTTCTACATGGTTCACATAAGGATCAAACATTCGAAACGTGTTTTGTCACATTACAGCTAAATCTTTGGAAAATACAAACAACTTTTACTAAATATATGTGACTTATGTACTGTATCCAATCTATGCAAGTCCAAACACGTTTTGGGTGAATAGAATAATTTAATATGACAAGAAATAGGAGGCAAATTCAGTGAAGCAATCTGTTTTCAAATTTCGGACTAAACTGTTTTTAAATATTTATTCCTCGCATGTTTTCTGAAAAGTTGTATGAAGATTAAATAAAAATAATTTTATGGGGTGCGCGAAAATCTTGTTGGTGTAGGGGTATAAATGAAAATATACATATAATCTAACCTTCCTTCCCTGTTGAATTCTTATTTGGAAAGGCTAATTTTTTGCTTAATGTGGCAAATGGAAGAATCTCGGGAAATCTCCTCTGAATTTACACTTAACTAAGAGTATCTATAACACTGAACAAAATTCCAATTTCGTGCCTTATCGAAAATATTTCATTGACGGGAAATGTATACATTGTTTTTTTTAATATATCAAATTATATACCTTCCATTGTTGAAATATGTATTCAAAATCCAATATAAACTTATTTTTATATATTATATACAAAGTGCCTTAAGGAAATATATACTCATGCTGCGAAATTGTCAATAAACTCGACAAGCAAAGTGCCTTTGAAAGCTAATTTTGTTCTATATTCTGTCCGAAAATATATTAGATGTCTTAAATTCTTTTTGTTAAGTTATGTTAATGCAACAGTAGTTCGCATGTTGGTATTTATTAGTGTAGTATGTACAAGTGCCTTTGTTACATATAAATCTCGTGTACATAATGATTTATATTATAAACTTTTTGTCTTTCATTTGTATTTTGTCATGTTTTGCTTCAAGTGTGTTCTTTTTGTTTTCAGTGAGATTAAAATTTGTTGTTTCGAGACATTTGCTGTTTATGAATAACCTTGTGTGTAATATATGAAAATAAATATATTTATGTGCAACTAAATATTTGATTTTGCTTTGGTTTCTTCTTATTGATATCTAAAATATTAGATTTTAAAATGGGGAGAGTGAGGCAGAATAGTCTACTTAAGAGAATGAAGTTTATGTTTGATAGTATTTTTTTACCTTATTTAAATTAGTCAAATTATGTTACAGCTGGTAAGCAAGTGTCGCCACAACATTTTCTTTTTCTTGTAAACATAGCAGTGGCAACATAATCGGGTAATTTTTTTTATTCTGAAAATGTCAGGGAAAATTTTCAAATTTATATCACTAAAACGGTAATTATCGTCTATTGAATTTTTTCTTTAAAAAATAGCATGGACATTTTTTTTTTTTTCGTTGATAGAAGCGTGAACCACTGCTGGAGGGAGAAACGAAAGCACATTGGACCTTGGATTGTAAACAACATGTGAGCGGCTAATGATATGCGATTTATTGAAAATTGGAATAATAGAAAACGTTAAAATTATCTACAAAAGATATAATTTGAAAAAAATTGCTTTTTTTTTGTTGCATTCTCTGCTTCCAGAGAACATGTTTAATTACTTGCTTATGGCACATGTATAATTTTGTGTTGTATCCATAAATTATTATTTTAAATATACAAGTACTGACCATAATTTTTCATTTATAATGCAATATATTGTAGTGTGGATACTTCGTTTCTATACAAAGCGTGTATTGCAACATTTTTTAATGTAAGTGCAAAAATCGTAGAATTTTTTTTACACTTATCGGGGAACTTTTTTTCCAGATTTTGTTGCCATCCTGCATAATAAATAACACTTCGTTTAAAAGAAAATTTAATATTAAAATCGACTATACCAGGATTTGGACAAAAGACACTTTTAGGAACTGGAAAGCCATTTATATTTAATTTTCAAACTGCAAAGAGGATTGTTTGTTACTGTAAATTTTTGGGCCGCCATGTTGCAATTCTTCTAGTGGAGAAGATGTGTTTTGGAAAGAGGTCGTTTATTTTTTCTAAAATGTTGATTCTACATCATATTATATAAACAAATAAAAAAAAATTAAAGAGTGACTCGATTGTGAAATTTTCACAAATAGAATAAAGAATACTTAAATACACTACGAAATTGTGGTAATATTTCGAAGTCTTATTTAAATAAAAAACTTTAATGGAATATTCGTAAATACCATTTAATGTAAAAATGAAATTAATTAAACAATTTAAAGTATCGATATTTAAAAGACTTCGGGAAGCAGTTGATGTTGTGATGCAGTTAAGTTCGTCGTATCTTATTTGGAAGTATTACAAATAAATAGCACAAGAATAATATATATGAGTGAACATTTTCCGTCGTATATAAGACAGATTTCCGTCTTTTTGATTTTTGTTTGGGGCAGAAAAATTTACATAATGCTGTATTTGGGTTACAATTTCTCAAAGCCAATAAAAAGTAATATGGCACGGAACTAGACAACAATTCATTCTTTTGTTGAATGTTTGACAATGTTTTCAAACAAGAATTACTATTTTTCACCACTATCCAATCAAGTTGTAATCATGATTGCAATACAAAGAGCCTTAATGTATAGAATGTTAAATGAATGGTATCTTTCGAAATTCCTTTGGCATGGGATTTCAAGAATTTAAATTTTAACTAAAGATAAACTAGCTTTAAATTTTTAGAAATTTAGTTTCCAAAAAAGTATATTTTTAACCGACTGAAAAGCGCGCCAACTAAAACTTTAAAATAAAACCGCCAAAACCTTTTAATTAAAACCGTCAAAAGGAGAGAAAGGTTATCAATTCGATTGTTATGTTTTTTTTTATGTAAGTTCGCGCAAGATTTCTGTTCAGATAGTTGGAAAATTCTTTTTTTTGTTGGATAGGGAATGTCTCACTTGGGGCACCTTTTGAAAAAAATATCCGATTTTGAAAATTCTTTTTTCGCTAAATAAAGAAAAATTAACTTTGGCAAAAAAAATAATCAGTTCAAAAAGTTTTAATAAGTATAAACATGATATTAAATAATTCATTTTTTTTTAACTCTTTCGTAAAATTATTTACTTTTTAGCATATTGTTTTATTTATTTTAAATTTGAAGAACTTTCGAATAAGTTTGGTAATGGAGCATGTTTATACATGACTGAAGTTTAACAATTAACGAAATTTTTAATCGATGAATTAAAAAAGTACAGTAATCGTTTATAAAGCGAAAGTAAAGATTTTCATTCCTAAAGCTTTGAGACACATTAAAAGCTTTCGATGATTTCCGATTTAAAAATATTGCGCATTTGAGAATATAACTGAAGTTTTGAATTTCCGTCTTACGTTTTTTACCAACTTTCACCCATGTAATATGATTACCCAATAAATTATTTAAAAATAACTTTCTAGTTGAACTGTTAAATCATGCGAGCTTGTATTTTCCAATCATTAGAAAACTATAAATCTAAAGTCAAGTTTTTGCTTTCCACTAAAATAATTTACATGTTCCTATTTGAGTATAAATTAGTATTTGTAAATTTGAGTATAATTTAACCCGGCAAAAAAAGTCAGCATAAAACCTTCAACAAAATTTTGAAATTGAAGGTTTTATGCAGAAAACCTACATTACAAAAAATATCTATTAAATTAAAGGTTTTTGTTTAAAATTGCTCAATAAGACCTGCAAAAAAGCCTTCAAGAAAACTTCACCTTAAAGTATTAAATTATTGAAGGGAAAATACAGATATTTTTAAAGGTTTTAAGCAGCAAAATTAAAAACTTTACACAAAATTTTTTGTTCCAAATTCCATTACAAAAACTTTCATTTTCACTATTATGATAAATGCTTTAGAATATTGCTGGGAAGTCAACAGAAATCTCGCAAATTTCATTATAAATCAAAACTGTCTATTTGCAACGGATTACCAGTAGAAACTATATTTTACTTATTAAATAGTAACCACTTAACTGTTCCGTTTTTTTTTTTATCAATTTTGATTATAAAAATAAGCATATATGTTGGTGAACTATTTAACATTTATATTATTTTCATAAATGAAATCAGCAATCGAAATTGTTACAGATAATGTATTTGAAAATGTATATTAAGTATTATTTATTTAAAGAGAAACAAAAATCATTTTTACTTAAAGTTGGCTGTCTCCAAAGATATTAATAGCACTGTAAAACAATCTTTACAGTAAAAAAATCTAAAATCGAGTATGTAATTTCTTACACTGATGCTCAATAGGTTTTTTTTCAAAGTAAAGTTGTTTACATTACTTTAAATATTTTATTTCAATTATTTTAAACGTTTTAATATTTTAATTATTTATATAAACGTCTGACGTTTTTTGTTTCGATTGATGTCTCTTAACTTTGTGATCACAATTGGGCAGTCGCCTATTTCTATAGCAATTGGACAATCGTAATTTTGCCTAGAACATGTCCTGCATTTGTATAAATGCCTAACGACTTATCTCACGACTTATTTTATTCTACCAATACGAAAAGAATTATCAAAACGCTCAATTAATCAAATTTTTAGACATCAAAATAATAATACAAATCAAAAATAGATTATAAAGTTGAAATATTACAAAATTATGTCTGACGTTTTTTGTTTCGATTGCTGTCTCTTAACTGTGTGATCACAATTGGACAGTCGCCTATTTCTATAGCAATTGGACAATCGGAATTTTGCTTAGAACATGCCCTGCATTTGCATAAATGCCTAACGACTTATCTCACGACTTATTTTATTCTAACATTACGAAAAGAATTATCAAAAAGCTCAATAATCAAATTTTTAGACATAAAACCAATAATACAAATCAAAAATATATTATGAAGTTAAAATATTTCTAAAGAAATAAAATTGTGTCTGACGTTTTTTGTTTCGATTGCTGTCTCTTAACTTTATAATCACAATTGGGCAGTCGCCTATTTCTATGGCAATTGGACAATTGTAATATTGCTTAGAACATGCCCTGCATATGTATAAATGCCTAACGACTTATCTCATGACTTATTTTATTCTACCAATACGAAAAGAATTATCAAAACGCTCAATTAATCAAATTTTTAGGCATCAAAACAATAATACAAATCAAAAATATATTATAAAGTTAAAATATTACTTAAGAAATAAAATTCTGTCTGACGTTTTTTGTTTCGATTGCTGTCTCTTAACTTTGTGATCACAATTGGTCAGTCGCCTATTTCTATAGCAATTGGACAATCATAATATTGCCTAGAACATGTTCTGCATTTGTATAAATTCCTAACGACTTATCTCACGACTTATTTTATTCTACCACTACGAAAAGAATTATTAAAACGCTCAATTAATCAAATTTTTAGACATCAAAATAATAATACAAATCAAAAATATATTGTAAAGTTATTATTATTATTATTATTATACATATTACTTAAGAAATAAAATTCTGTCTGAAGTTTTTTGTTTTGATTGCTGTATCTTAACTTTGTGATCACAATTGGGCAGTCACCTATTTCTATAGCAATTGGACAATCGTAATTTTGATTAGAACATGCCGTGCATTTGTATAAATGTCTAACGACTTATTTTATTCTACCAATACGAAAAGAATGATCAAAACGCTCAAGTAATCAAATTTTTAGACATCAAAACAATAATACAAATCAAAAATAGCTTATAAAGTTAAAATATTACTTAAGAAATAAAATTATATGTGACGTTTTTTGTTTCGATTGCTGTCTCTTAACTTTGTGATCACAATTGGGCCGTCGCCTATTTCTGTAGCAATTGGACAATCGTAATTTTGCCTAGAACATGTCCTGCATTTGTATAAATGCCTAACGACTTATCTCACGACTTATTTTATTCTACCACTACGAAAAGAATTATCAAAACGCTCAGTTAATAAAATTTTGAGGATAATTTTATAAAACTTGATTCGAAAGATTTGTATTTTTTTTTTTTTTTGTAATATTTAGTAACAAAAAAAATTGCAAAATAGCAGAAAATACTCGATTGATATTCCCAAACGATGGAATGCCGCTTAGTTGAAATTTTACCGTATTTTATTCCAAAAGTGAAAATTCGCAATGTAACAAAAATGAGGTCACCGCAGTACTCTATTATAACGTCACAAAAATAATAAATATTCTTTTGTTCCATGTTCTTCAAATTCAATGAGAAATGCATGTTCTAGAATATAAAAAACGCTTTTAATTCGTTAAGCTATCATCGTGGCAAAGAACAGGAATAGGATGTATCTGTTCCATAAAAAGAACGTAAATTTTTAACATGTTCCTCGACCGCCAAGGGTTAATATCAAGGACCAACTTCGATATCGATTCTAATACAACAAAGCTTCTTTCTTAATTAACTATATTAATATTGAAGTATGTCAGAAATACAAAAAATATCTTTACAAATATCCATAAACAATAATAATAAAAAGGTCTCTCGTATAAGCTATCTTTCTAAAACCAAAAGTTAAAATTAACTGACAATTCTAAGCTTAATACACAACAAAGCTTCTTCTAAATTAACTATATTGATACTGAAGTATGTCAGAAATACAAAAAATATCGCTACAAATATCCATAAATAAGAATAACAAAGAGTTCTCTCGCATAAGCTATCTTTCTAAAACCAAAAGTTAAAATTAACTGCCAATTCTAAACTATATAAATATTTCTCTTTTCTGGCGCTCTATCTCTTACGATCGTCAATCCATTTACCGCTCGCTGAATTGAGTGTTCACTATTACGTCATTGTTTTCTGTTACGTCATAAATTGATGACGCAGAGATTCGCGTCCCCTCTTATTGGCCCTCTTTTATATTTCGATCTGCTTCGTATTTAACCATAATCTACGTGTGTAAAATTCTCGTTTTTGAAAAATATTGATATAAAATTTTATTTTTGTTCTGTTTAAAGTTGTTGTTTTCACTTTGATATTCTTAATTTTTTTTTTAATTTCTTTCATTTTATTACCAATTTCCTTTCTTGATAAAAGTAAACATTAAATTTATAACCTACCAACTCAATGAACATTAGATTCATTAATATAATTAACGTTAATAAATACCATTTTATTTTCATCACGTTTTACTATTAAAAAAATAAGAACTGTTTCTGCTCATAAACAAGTTATCCTTTATAAAAAAACTATTTCTATTATTAAAATAAAAACCTTATATTTTCCTAATTTGCTTCAAAATGATTTTGATGTGCATATTTTTTTCCAAGAGCTTTGCGCACCCACAAATATCACAATAATTTAAATGTTATTAATAATTTCGGAATTACACAAATAAACGATTTAATTGCTGAAATAAATGAAAATATAGGAGAATTCAAAGGGAGATATTCGAACTCTTGTATAATATTAGTATTCCCTCCCCCCTCCCATCACTATGTACTATCTGTAGTACCCCCCCACTATCTGTATAAATTAGATCGGAA
Source organism: Troglohyphantes excavatus (assembly GCA_963932185.1). Taxonomy (NCBI): domain Eukaryota; kingdom Metazoa; phylum Arthropoda; class Arachnida; order Araneae; family Linyphiidae; genus Troglohyphantes; species Troglohyphantes excavatus. The sequence continues at coordinate 19,068,497 of OZ010671.1, forward strand.
AATTGGGTATATTATGTTTTTTAAAATGTGTGTAAAAAATTGTAATTTTACTTTTTATATTATTACTCAGGTAGATTATACTCGTACTTTGTATTCTGCCTTTTTATATTTTATTCCTCACAAATAACATAAATATAATAATATTTATATAACAAATATAAAATACAGGGTGGTCAGAAGTTGTTGGGTGATAGTCGTTGTTTAGCTGTATGACATTTAGTCGGTGCTTAGGACATTTAGCTATACTGGCAAAATAATTATATAATATTTTATATAACAAATATAAAATATTAATATACAGGGTAGGTCAGAAATTGTTGGGTGATAGTCGTTGTTTAGCTGTATGACATTTAGTCGTTGTTTAGATGCATGACATTTAGTCGTTGTTTAGATGTATGACATTTAGTCGTTGTTTAGGACATTTAGCTATACTGGCAAAATAAAAATATTATTTTGTGTCCATCCATCTACATTTATTTTAAACAAGTCGCTTAGCTTCAGTAGCAACAAATAAAGCAGTTGACCTTTTAAACGTTTATGAAAACGTCGAAATTGTATATAGTGTTTCTTTTTTCATCAAAATACTTAACTTTATATTTCCAATGCATGGAATTTATATAAATATTTAATTTTGTATTATTTTAATAGATATAGCTTCCAAAAAATTATACCCCAAATTTAAAAACTATTTTAATATCGAATATTTTTATGAATTTTAAATTTGAGTGTATTGATATAAAAACCTAACTTTAGTCGTTTAGCTCAGTCAGAGGGTTTAAAAGAATGGTTTATTATGCGTAGTTAAATACCCAAAAAATGATCATCGCCCAATAATTTGAAACTATCCTATTCAAGGCTTGTCGGCGGCCAGTTTTCAGAACTTGATGAGCAGCTTTTTAGTTCAGTGAGCGGTAAATGCAACGATCGAGACTAGGGATAGAGCGTCCACATTTGTTTCGCATCTTCTCTGAACGTCGGGTGTCGTTATGAATTTGTTACGCTAGGTATCCACTGTGATTTCTAGTCGTGCAGGGGTGCCCACAGGGGGGGATCATGGCGCAAGGTGCGCCATCAAAATTTTTGGGGGGGATTTTTTACATGGCTTTTTTATTATTTTTTTTGAATTTTTAGGGGGGAAATTTTTTGGACAAAAAATTATTTAATAAGTATAATACATTATATAATATGCCTTCAATCACTGGAATTTCCAGCTATATCGAGAAATGCCTCTTTGGCACATAAGCTGACAACATTGTAAAAAAAAAATACGTACACGTTTACTGATCTTTGTCCGGTTCAAACATTCAGAATACACTTCAGTGCTGTGATTTAAATTAAAAAAGGCTGTTAGGTAATAAATTTTCCATTAGAAAGAATATATAAATAATAATATATATGAAGAATGCTATAAATTCAACCTGGAATCTCATTTCATATCCTTATATCATAAACTATGATTACATTTTAAAACATTTAAAACAATTGCTTTGATAAATATGATGGTCAATATGTTGATTCGATATTTATGCTTTATATATATATATATATATATATATATCACTATATATCTGAGCAACTGTTAAAACACTTCCATTCATACTACACTTTGGAAAAGAAAACGCTGACTGCAACAAATTTAACTTTTTCGCTTGGGATGAGGCATATGTTTAAAAAAAAACTGCAATGAAGCAGACTGTCTCCTCATCTCAATAACACGTATAACATAAATTACGATTTTTATATACAACTCCACAAGAAACTAATTACTTTCATACGTTTGTTTTCTAGTAGACGGTTTTAATGTATTTGGGTTTCGTCTTGGCGGTCGAATCAGTTTTAATAACTTCAATGGTGTTATAACAAAAGAACAGATAATATATTTCAGTTAACAAAAATGCTTGATTTTTTTCAATTAATGTTGACATGTGGAGCAAAGTTACAATTATTTAAATTGTAAAAAATAAAAAACCTTAATGAAAAGTATTTTCTGAGTTTGAGAAACTGTAGTGGTAAGTGGATAAATATTATACGGCCTTTTTAAATTAAAGTTTAATTTCATAAGGTTTCTTAAAATTAGATAAAATGAAGTTTTTGCATTTAATAGTCATATTTAAAATAGCCAAATATAAGAATAGAAGGTCATGAGTGATTTTAAACAAAGCCAATAACGTTAAGTAATTTGCATGAATTTCGTCGATAAAAAAATGTCTATCTTTGTGTTTACCTCTCTTTTGTTGGGGTATGTCAGACGTTTTTTTATGAAACTTTTTCATTGCTTGTAATCTATACTTTATTTCATGTTGATATCTGTAACAGTTAAGATATGGATTTTCTACTTTTCCATGAATATTTTATTTGACCCTATTTATATAACGTTCTATATATAATTATGCAGTTTTGTGTATACAATTAGATAACAGAAATTATACTTAACCAATAAAAAAAATATATCTTCTTTGGCACATTCTACTATTTCCGCGAGTTGCATTGCCGACCTCTATGATTGGTGCATTCAAACTGGTTTGTATGAACCAATCGCAGTAATCTGCAACAGCTAATGAGCGTAAATAACGTCCGTGTAGAATGGGGACATTATTAACGCTCTTTAGCTTTTGAAGATGGCATTGTGATTGGGGAATACAAACCATGTTGTTTGCATATACACTTTCTGCATCTAACGCGCGTAAATAACATCTGTTTTATTCCTTGGTTATTTCTTTAATGTCACATAATGTGTTTTTAAAAAACAGCTGTTTTTTATATCTCTGTCTTATATATAAAGAGTGGCATTTTCAGTGACATTTTGCTAACATATAAGAGGCAATTAATTTTTTTTAAGCATTTATGGTAAAATCCAACTTCATCATGTGTTTTTGCTAAGTAGAACGATTTTGCATAAATTAAATTAATAAATTTGCAATAAAATTTAAAAAAAAAATTAATATTGTATGTAGTTAATTTAGTCTAATTGGGATATGCGATAGTAAGGGTTTTTCTGAAGTTGAACGAACACAGGTTACCGTCGACATTTTTACCTAAAAGGCACGTAGATAAGGGGAACGGGAGGGGGGAGGGGGGTTCAAACCCCCCATTATAAGCCAAATAAAAAAAACGAATTACTGTAAAAATCATAAAAATAGAGATATTAGGTTTAATTTGAAAAAAGATAACTAAGGGAAAAGATCGTTAAACGGGGTAGTAAAAACAAGATGCTCCAAAACATGCTACGGATACCATATTGTGGTATGTCTCTTCGAGCAAGACCACATAATTTCGTTAATCTTAAAATACTTCATTATAAGTTGCCAGTTTATTCTGAAACAAAACCATCTCTCATGTTTTCTATAATGGTTTGTAATTTATTGTTATTGTTGTACCGCGAAAACACCTGATCTTTGATTATTATCTAAATTTCTCGAAAAACAAGCGAGCGATTTTTTTTTCTTACTTTTTGTACGAATCAACCCAGGACGCAGACCAGTCGGCTCGTATCGCCCATTTTATTTTTATTTAATCCTAAAAATAGATCAGACACCCTTTCTTTCATCAAATGTCTATATGAAACTTATTACATTCAAATGTAGTATTGCGTAATCTATAGGCGCCGGTCTGAGCATTTTTTGCTTATTTTATTACCCTTTGTGATTTGTGGTTTTGTTCCGGCCGACCCCCCCCCCCTCCCCGTTCAATAATCTCGAATCCTTAAAAGTTGGGAATTGCGAGTTTTAAAAATCCCTGATTTGGGAAAATGTTAACCCAAAAAAATAGCAAATGAAAGGTTGGAAGATTAGGTTGCCCAACTTGTAAGATTAAACTTAAATTAGACCTCCGAATGGACACTGTAATGGATGTCGCACTGGAGCTGCATATTGGGCTATTGGCGACGGTTCGAGGGCTATATCGAAGGAAATACCCGGGAACAATGCCTCGTATTTTTGAACCATGATCAGATAACGAGGACAACATCTGGCATAGTTAGGTTGATGCATTTTTTTTTGTTTCTTTTAGATCTTTGAATTAAAATGACCTTGGTAATAAGTAAATAATTTTCTCTGAATTAAATTATGTATTAAAATTAGCAGTGGCGATTGGGTTTCTCAACACCATGCAATTTCGAGTGTTTTATCGTCATCTGACCATGGTTCTAAAATAACGAGGTGCATGTATGAATGTGTGTGTGAATGTGTATGTGTTCCCGGGTCTTTCCTTCGAGATAGACCCCGAACCGTCACCAATAGCCCACTGTGCAGCTCTAGTGCGCCGTTAATTAACCAAATCAAATTAAATCCAGTGTTTTGACTCTTACTATACTTTAGATCATGTAGCCTTTATAATTTATATTATACTTTACCAGTTTTGGTCAACTAAAACGTTTATTAGATCTTTAAACTATCATAACTATAAATTATCTAACTAATCGTTACCACACATTTTTATGAGGATTCTCAAACTTTAAATTTGTTCTCTAAATTTATTTCATGATTAACTAGTGATTTACTAATTTTAAAAGTACATAGTTATTAACAACTGTTAAAAGTAGTTAATGACAGTGATAAATGTTGCTGCCTCGATATTCAAATGCTAATGTATTCCTTTTTACTAATGAAAATGAATAAATTGGGGGGGGGGGGGGAATAAGTTTGTCGATGTTTTTTTAGGGAGGGGTTTAAGGATTCACCCTCTACGGGGAACTCCCCCCCCAAAAAAGAATTTCTTTAGGTACCTTATCCCCCCTCCCCCCTAGCTACGTCCATCAAAGGGAAGGGTAGAGAAATATTTGGGGGGGGGATTTGCGCCATTGGGTTTGGGGGGGATGGGCACCCCTGTAGTCGTGTGATTGTTCAGTCGCAAAAGTAAAACATTGTTTCACATACAGGGGCCCACTGCGATTGTTTTCTCACTTGTGTGTGCCCCTGTATTTGAAACAATGTTTTATTTATGCGACTTATCAATCGCACGACTAGAGATCAGTCGTGCGGAGCGGATGCCTAGCCCTAACGAGGTTTTGACGTTATCGTGCTTATATTTCACAAGCCTTCTATTCAGAAATTAAATAAGAAATTTAATTATTATAAGTAATATATATTGATCTAATTATTACTATGTGTATGTGTCAGCAAGCATGGAAAAGCACTACACGGAAATTTATTTATATTTCTAATTATTTGTTTTATATGCACCTTAACTTCTTTAGATTTAATTTCTAAAGGGAGATGGTAGTTTTGAACTTTAAAAAAAAAAACGATTTTTTTAAATTAAAAAAATAATATGATTTATTAGGATTTATTTAAGCCAAACCGCATTAAAATTGGACAAAAATTAAACACACCGATGAAAAACACATTAGTTACATTTGTAAAGAAATATGGGTAATTTTATACAATTCTATCTTTAAACCTCTTTTTCTCAGTTTCACATTTTTATGTCGATCCGCATGATTACAAAAAAAGTTTTCTTTCAATTCACTTTAAATTTATTATACATGTTCAGCTATCAAATATGCATGCACTAAACCTAAAAAAAGGTTTTTTAACACAATATTTTTCAATAAAAAAATATTTATATATCATTAAAAAACAAATTTTTAAAAATTATAATTTTGATTTTTTTTTTTAAATACTTTTCATTAAATATTTAATTTTTTTTTGGTTTGGAATATAGAAGCATTATATAGCTTCACATTTTAAAAATAAATTTGTTTCTAGTGTGTTTAATTAATAAGTAACCTTGCGGACGGTGAACTATTTAAAAATTTTTTTAGCAATGACTTGTATTTCAAAATATTTTTTCAAACAACCAAGCAATATATTTAATTTATAGTAATATTTTAATAAAGCCAACATTCAATAGTTTAAGTTCCAAAAATTTTAATTTTAAATATGCAAAACCTATTATTTTATTCTAGTTCGAAATAATTGCCAAATACCAGCCAATTTCACCTTTGAAAACTACTATCTCCCCTTTTAAATATCTACACATTCTCAATTTAATTATATATTAGCAACATCAGCTGTTTTTTTTTTTTTATATTTTTCATACTAAAAATGCCGAATTGTAGTGCTTTTGACTTTAGTTTTACCCATTAAAACCCATTTTGAAATCAATTTTATCTAATAATAAATGGATAAGAAGCAATAGAAACCATTTGATGATATACATCGATTCTACATATTGAAAAAATAAAATATCTAAATAAACATTTCTATAACGGCTTGAAGGGAAAAAAAACCTACAAAATCAATTTAAAAAAATTAGTTTGGGTAGAGTATGGCTGCTTACAGTATGGCTTTAGCCACAGTTCATAGAAGAAACTGGTTATGAGCGTTCCTGAAGTTGGTTAAATGGTTCGAACTCTCAATCCTCCGACTGCTAGCAGAATGAAGAAATACTTGGGCCGCCCATATTGTGAAGTACAAAGACCCAAGAATGCTAAAGTTGAAAACAGGTTCACAATAGATTTATGGGCAGCATAAGTGAATTCCATCATTAGGTCTCACTCGCGCCGAAACAACTCTTATTTTACTGTGATTACAAATTTTGATTAAAAGCTTAATAGAGTCATTGAACCGATTTCCCAAATTTTTTAATTTAAAATAAGAAGTTGACAAGTCGTAAAAGACTACCTATACTTGTGTATTCCGATTGTTGAGGTTTTCACTTATCTACGAAGAGCTTTGCCCAAACTGGTTCACTTATTTATTTTATGAATTCATTATTTTGGTTTTGGGAACTTTTCTGAAGCCGGGATTATTGAGGAAAAGTGAAAACCTTGCCAAGCGGAATCGTATTCACAAGTACTTGCAGATATACTTACACACTTTCAGCACAAAAGTCAAATGGTTTCAGCAGAATATGCACAAGACTCGCAACAATTAATGGCGAATACACCGATATATTCAATCCTTTTCCACTCCTCAGTTTGATTTAGACATCCGATTTTAGCATTTAAACCGAAGTATACCAGAAACTAAATTCATTAAAATATATTTAATATCCAAGTTTTACACAAGGTTCATATTCAATATGAACGCTTTAGTCTACATTAAAATGGCATGAAATATGCCTTGTCACCGTTCAAAAACAGATTCGAATTTAATGATGCATTCCACTTATCCAATAAGTCAACATTTTTCTCCCCGTATAAACATTAAAAGTTCATATACAATCGATTCTTAAAAATACATCAGAATAGCCGTTTTGCCAAACAGATAAAATTCGTATTAGTGTTCTTTAAAACCAATAAATTTCTTGGCATAGTCCATTTAGTTGCGTGCAAAATAAAAGCTTCAATTAGCAGAATAGCCGTCAGCAGATGTTTAAAATCCTCTTGCCTTTTGTGCAGCAACGAATTCCGGGTAGTCGATGAATCCGTCAGAGTTCCTGTCATCCGATGCAAGGATGGGGTCAATCATGAGTGCCAGCTCGTCATGTCCGAAAATCTTGGTCGTCCCATGGGTGTGGAAGTCGTCGTGAGCAGCTTCCTTGTGCTCCTCGGCGTGCCAGTGGAGGAGCGACTTGACCAACTCGCAACCGTCCAGCTGGTTGTTGTTGTCGCTGTCGTGCATCTTGAAGTACAGGAACCTCAGCTCGTCCTCGGCCAACTCGTTGATGTCGGCCACCATGTCCATGTGGGAGCCGATGTGGTGTCGCTCGTCTACATGAGACACTGAAGTCATCAACTTGGGTTCATGCGAATGACCGCTTGCCATTCTATGCAAGCAGATAACGGCGAATAAGCTCATAGTAAAAATAGCGTACATTTTTGGAATTGGTTAAAAAATTAAACGTTAAAATATTCGCTCAACTTCAGTACGAGAGGATTTAGCAGCTATAATAGACGTGATATCGTAATGGCAGGTTTATATATCATTTTCAAAACTGTGGCAGTTACAAAAATCTTGAAGTTAAAATTTTTTACGCATTCTTTTGCCAGTTTTATGCAAATAAGGCGTAGGTTGATTGGTTGAAATAGCATCTCATGGGCTATTGGCGACGTTTCAGGTGAGTACGAAAGATAAGACTCATTAATTATGTCTTGTAATTTTGAACCTTGGCAATACACTTTCCAAACTATAACTTTGTAGCCAACTACACAGAATGTTGGCCGTCGCAGAGAATTGATCTGTCCACTGTTGATACGCTGGGCACTTTTTTGACCAAGCCATTACACCAAAATCGGAATAGCCAACTGTGCAGCTCTAGTGCGACGTTAATTAATCGAATCAAACCGCACCTAACTCGGAATTGGTCAGAAATCGGTTGGTTGGTTAATTTACGTCGTAGTAGAGCTACACACTGGGCTATTGACGACGGTTCGGGATAACCCGATCTTTTGGTTGGTTGATCAATTAACGTCGCAGCACTACAACTTCATAGTGCGCTATCAGCGACAGCTCGGTTTGGTTAATTAACGTCGCACTAGAGCTGCACAGTGGGCTATTGGTGACGGTTCGGGGTCTATCTCGAAGGAAAGACCCGGGAACACATTCATACATGCACCTCGTTATTTTTAGAACCATGGTCAGATGACGAGGAAACACCTGAACTGGCACCCAACGCCTTCAATAGATGTCGGGACTTTGGACCCCAATCCGATTTATCGTGCACCAGTCCCGTATACACGCCGTTAATTTTTGCGGATGTTCTGGACGACTTTTCTAGAATTTTGTAGCGAACCTGGCATCCCTCAGATCACAAGATCACTACTTTTTACTTTTCTTTGTCAAGTCCATCACCTGGCATCGAACCGGGAACCTTTGTATTCCTAGCTGACGCCTTTAACCGCTCGGCCATGGAGGCCTCTGCGACAGCTCGGGGTTTATCTCGAAAAAAAGAAACCGGAAACGCATCCTCGTACTTTTGAACCATGGTCAGATGAAGAGAACAGCATCTGAGCTGGCACCCGACGCAACCTCAATAGACATCATGTCATTGGACCACACTCGTTAACTGACCATGGTTCAAAAATACGAGGCATCGTTCTCGGGTCTTTCCTTCGAGATAGGCCCCGAACCGTCGTCAATATAGCCCACTGTGCAGCTCTAGTGCGACGTTATTTAACCAAACCAAACCAACCAAAACCATTGGACCACGATCAGATTTAACGTGAACCAGTCCCATACACACGCCGGTAGAAGTTGTGAATATTCTTAAACGACATTTTTAAATTTAGAAGTGAATCTAGCAAACCTTCATTTTAATCTTGACAGGTCGACGTCGGATTCAAACTCGCCATCTTCTGACTGCTAGCCGAACACAGTTTATCTGGGGCGCTGGGATCTATTCCCAAGAAACGACCCGATAACTTTTACCGCGTAACTTTTGAGCCATTGTCAGATAGTGAGGACTACACCTGAGATCTTTCTCTTAGGAACAATAATGAATCTAGCCATTTCTCGGGTCTTTCCTTAAAGACCCAAACTGTCACCAATACCCCTTTATGCAGCTCGAAAACGTGGTTAATTCAACCAAAAAACCAACCATGTGTTTTTCTTCTTTTAATTTTATCGAGGCCTCCTTGGCCGAGCGGTTAAAGGTGTCAGCTGGGAACCAGGAATCTGCAGATTCCTGGTTCGATCCTAGGGGATGGAGTTGACAACGAAGAGTAAAAAAAGTAGTGATCTTGTGATCGGAGGGTTGCCAGCTTCACTACAAAATACTAGAAAAGTCGTCCAGAACATCCGCAAAAATTAACGGCGTGTGTTTACGGAACTGGTGCACGATAAAACTGATCGTTGTCCAAGTCCTGACGTCTATTGAATGCGTTGGGTGCCAGTTCAGGTGTTTCCTCGTTATCTGACCATGGTTCTAAAATAACGAGGTGCATGTATGAATGTATGTGTTCCTGGGTCTTTCCTTCGAGATAGACCCCGAACCGTCGCCAATAGCCCACTGTATAGCTCTAGTGCGACGTTAATTAACCAAACCAAACCTTTTAATTTTATCAAATTACGAGAAAGTTTTATCGGATCTTTTCCTCGGAATATATCACTAAGCTCCGCTAATTGCTGATTGCTCAGCTCTAGGTTGCTTCTTGAGTTAACGTCGCACTAGAGCTGCATAATGGGCTATTGGCGACAGTTCGGGGCCTATCTCAAAGAAAAGACCCGGGAACGATGTCTCGTACTTTTGAACCATTGTCAGATGACGAGGAAACACATGAGCTGGCACGCGACGCAACATCAATAGGAGTCAGAACTTTGGACCCAGATCAAATTTATCGTGCACCAGTCCCGTATAAACGCCTGTATAATTTGTTGGATGTTCTGGACGACTTTCTAGTATTTTTGAAGCGAAACTGGCAACCCTCCGATCACAAGATCACTACTCTTTTACTTTTCTTTGTCAATTCCATCGCACGGGCTCGAACCAGCAATCCACTGATTACCAGCTGATCGCCTTTATCCACTGGGCTACCGGGACCCCATATATCCCGAAGGAAAGATCAGTAAAGACAGCCTCGTAATTTTTTACCATGGTCAGTTGGCGGGAACACCATCTGAGCTGGCACTACACGCAACCTTACATATGCATGGTGACACTGTACCACGATAGATTTAACTTGTACAAGTCCCCTCTATCGGATTTTTTTTGGTTTTTGAAATCAAAGAACCGGTGCCAGTTTGCTACACACCTTCTGGGAATCTTCGGGGTAGAATCCGAATCGTCACCAATCACCCACTGTGCAGCTCTAGAGCAACGTTAATTCGACCAACAAACCCAATTATGTAAATTTTTGAAAAAATATGTTTTGTATCTCAAGGTAATACTTAACTAATTATATGTTTTATATAACGATAAAAAGCATTTCCAATTAAAGTATTTAAATAAAATGTAAATAATACACACCCATTAAAAAAATACATTAACAAATACTTTCCTACGTCATAATCCTTATTTCCCAGAATGCACCGACAGTGTATATAAACTTCTGAAAAACTCGAATATCTCATTCAGCTTCTTTCTCTTATAACAACGATTGTGTTGTCTAGGCGATTTCGTCTTTTTAAATATCTTACCTTTTTAACTAAACTTATCCAGCATGTACGCAAGAGTATATTTAGCTTTTACTGCCATTGGCTGCATCTTTACACTCGCTAATGCCCACTCTCATGAGCCGAAGTTGATGACTTCAGTGTCTCATGTAGACGAGCGTCACCACATCGGCTCCCACATGGGCATGGTTGCTGACATCAACGAGTTAGCCGGAGACGAGCTGAGGTTCCTGTACTTCAAGATGCACGACAGCGACAACAACAACCAGCTGGACGGTTGCGAGTTGGTCAAATCTCTCCTCCACTGGCATGTCGAGGAGCACAAAGAAGCTGGACACGACGACTTCCACAGCCATGGGACGACGAAGATCTTCGGACACGAAGAACTGGCTCTCATGATTGACCCCATCCTGGCATCGGATGACAGGAACTCGGACGGATTCATCGACTACCCGGAATTCGTTGCTGCACAGAAGGCAAGGGGCTTCTGAATAACTAGTCTAGCGGTGAACAAACTTTAACTATTTTAAAACTGGACAGTTTTCTTGCCTTTTGAAACTACTAATAACAAACTTGCACTGCAAATGTTTAATTGTACAGTTGTGTAGCCTAGAATTGTGGTGTGAATGACAGCTGCTGAGCAGTGACAAGGCATTTTTCCATGCTGGTTTTAATTGTGAACGAATACTGTAATTATAATGTATACTAGTACTCGCGGAATTTTAAATAAATTCTGTTTTAAATTACTTTCTCTGAAGTTGCTTTTTTTCAGCTATATTTTCTATTAACTTATTTTGGGAACCCTTCGTCTGACAATAGTTTTTATTGCCACTATGCATCTGTAAATTCTTCATTAGTCGAAACATGTGAACAGTTTTAGCTGTAGAGTAATCTACTTAATTAAAAATGTGTACCCTCGTATCTGGAAAATCAATGTGGTCAGTTTTTAAATTGATTAGAACACTGACCCGAAAATTCATTTATTTTTGAACTTTGATGTTGCTTTGCTGTATAAAGGGTTCAAATAATACTTCAGTATTCCCTCAATTCTTTTTAAAAGCTCCTACTTAAATACTTAAAATGTATTGAAATCAAAAGTGTTAATTTAAAAACGGCAGATTGGAGGTCGTCATGCCTAGTGTATGGTAACTTGAGTATTAACCTTTTGCACTCGTAATTATGATTTAGAAAGTTGGCAAATAACTCGAAATTTTTTTTTCATGTTCGATCAAGATGAACATTTTTGATGGAAATGTGCTCCAGTTTAACTAGAAGGTTTACCATCCTTAAATTTAAAAATATAACCCCTGAATACACCCCTTGACCTAGGATGGAAATGTAGCCACATAATTTATTTTTCAACGTGTCAAAATAGTTTATTGAAACTACTAAGAATACTTAAGTATATTACACTACACCGCATTAAAAATTTAAGAAATGTAAAATAAACAATATTTAGGAGCGGAACGTAATGCCGGCACCTCCACCATAGCAAATCAACTTGGAAATACTTCGAACAGAAATGTTTTGGTTAAGTTATCACAGTTTGCCCAAAGAATTTCCGTTTTCTATAACTTGTAAGAAGTAACTGTAACAAAACTAACTAAAAGTCAATAAAAACAACAAAGAAACTACAAACAAGAAATAAAATAAAAAACACAACATAAAGAAACAATTACATTTTATAATTCTGTGTTTTTCCTATTTCTAGGCGACATACGAACGCAACGGTACAGATGCGATGTCCCCTGTACGGGGACATACGAGCGCGATAGTAAAACGAGTGATGTCCCCCATACGGGGACATACGAGTGCAAAGGGTTAAATATCTAATGAGGTTAGTTTCTATAGTGTGCATTTCCAACCGTTTTCATTATCCCAGTTTTTAGATAACGTCTTGAACAGACAATTCTAAACTAAAAGCAATCCAAGTCTTGCCCTTTCAGATCGATGGCTAAAGAAAGTTCTGAACTGTACATCAGAGCCAGACTGATCAAATTTGGTGATTGTTTTATTTCAGATTGTCTTAAAAGTTCGTTTCTGTCTAGTCGCACCATCAAAATTCACTCAAATTACTTTCTAGTAAGAGCTATACAATTCCAATGCTGTGCAGTAAGAGTAGGATTCAGTTTTCCCCTCCTGTAAAGTTGCTCAAGTGCGACTAGTACCCATTTGGTTCTGAGGTACAGGCTTTATCCCTAGCACAATTGACTGCTACGGATACGAAGGGTGAACTCTTTAATGAAAATTTGTTTATAGAGCATCCACCATAAATGCAAAAAAGAAATTTGGCAGAAATTTATTCCGTCGAGGTACCGAGAAGCGAAGCTTCTATAACCCTTTCAAATTAATTATTTTAAAGCATGAATTGTGCATGAATTAAAGTTTTCCATGAGGTAAGAGAACGTAAACAGGACAAAACAACAAAAAACATACATAAAGGCCAAAAATCTGCTTAACAAATTTCCGAGAGAATCAGTAAGGACGTGGAATGAGACACATAAATGCAAAAAATTTAAAGATTTATCTTTTATACGATTAATAGGTTCAATTCCACAAAAAAAACCTTGCCACTTCGGTAGCCGAAAAAAACTCAATGTTGAGTTAGCATTTGCATCTTAATTCTGAATTTTCAAACATTTGTCCATTTTTTTTTTAAACCTTAACCCGAATACCAAAAAAAAAAGTATAACGAATTTGGGTTGTTTAGTAACGTCGTTTACTGAGAAAGGAAATCCTGTTGTTTAATATAAGGTTTCACTGACTAAAACTAGACAATGCTATAAGAATCCTCAAATTGATGCTGATTTTTTTTGGCTTGGTTAATTAACGTCGCACTAGAGCTGTACAGTGGGCTATTGGCGACGGTTCGGGGTCTATCTCGAAGGAAAGACCCGGGAACACATACACATTCATACATGCACCTCGTTATTTTAGAACCATGGTCAGATGAAGAGGAATCACCTGAGCTGGCACCCAACGCCTTCAATAGACGTCGGGACTTTGTACCCCGATCAGATTTATCGTGAACCAGTCCCGTATACACGCCGTTAATTCTTTGTGGATGTTCTGGACGACATTCTAGTATTTTGGTAGCGAAGTTGGCAAACCTCCGATCGCAATATCACTACTTTTTTACTATTCTTAGTCTAGTCCGTCGCACAGGTTTGAACCGGTAACCCTTGGATTCCCAGCTGATGCCTCAACCCACTCGGCCACGGAGGCCCAAATTAATACTGAAGACATAAGTTTAAAATGTGTTCTTCTACAGGAGAAGCATTTTACAAAAGGTTGAAACAATTATTATCCATGACCTTGTCTAATTCTTGGTACATATTCCAAACTGTTGGATGGATTCACGTTACACTGGCGCTACAGTAAGGACTAGTCCCTTCACTCTATGGGCTTTTACACTTCACCAATTGGGTATTCTTACGCAATATTAATTCAACCCAAGTTTCTTAGAATTGGTTTCATTAACGTCGCACCAGAGCTGCACGTTGGGGTATTAGCGGCGGTTTGAGGCTATCTCGAAGGAAAGACCCGGAAACAATGCCTCGTATTTTTGAACCATGGTCAGACGACAACACATGAGCTAGCACAACACGCTACGTCACTGGCGTCAGCACATTGAACTCCGATCAGATTTAACGTGCACCAGTCGCATATTCACGCCGTAGAAATTGGAGGATAAGTTCGTATGACCTAGTGTTACTTCGCAGCGAATATAGCAACCCTTCGATCACAAATTCACTGTATTTTTACATTTTGTCAAATCTTTTAGTATCAGCCGTATTCGAACTCGCAAACCTCTGATTGCAATCCGACGACGCGTCCTTGGGGATACGGACCCCGCGCTTTGAATTCAAAGTGGGGCTGATTTGAAAAATGCGAACTTGGAATGACGTTCTGCTAAAAGACTCGTCACTTATTACGCCGAGCCTCTAATTTGGAACAGCTTTTTTCCTATCAAGTTCGAGGCCTCCGTGGCCGAGCGGTTAAATGCGTCAGCTGGAGATCCGAGGATTCCTGGTTCGATCCCAGGCGATGGACTTGACAAAGAAAAGTAAAAAGTAGTGATTTTGCGATAGGAGGGTTGTCAGCTTCGCTACAAAATACTAGAAAAGTCGTCCAGAACATCCGCAAAAATGAACATCGTGTATACGGGACTGGTGCCTGATAAATCTGATTGGGGTCCAAAGTCGCGACGTCAATTGAAGGCGTTGGGTGCCAGTTCCGGTGTTTCTTCGTCATCTGACCGTGGTTCTAAAATAACGAGGTGCTTCTATAAATGTGTGTGTGAATGTGTTCCCGGGTCTTTCCTTCGAGATAGACCCCGAACCGTCGCCAATAGCCCACTGTGCAGCTCTAGTGCGACGTTATTTAATCAAACCAATCAAAATTATGGCTTGGTTAACGGACGTTGCACTAGAGCTGCAAAATGGGTTATTGGCGACGGTTCGGGGTCTATCTCGAAGGTTGGTTTGGTTAATTAACGTCGCACTAGAGCTGCACAGTGGGATATTGGCGACGTTTCGGGGTCTATCTAGAAGGAAAGACCCGGGAACACATACACATTCATCATGCACCTCGTTATTTTAGAACCATGGTCAGATGACGAGGAAACACCTGAACTGGCACCCAACGTCTTCAATAGACATCGGGACTTTGAACCCTGGTCAGATTTATCGTGCACTAGTCCCGTATACACGCCGATAATTTTTGTGGATGTTCTGGACGACATTCCTTGTATTTTGTAAGCAACCCTCCGATCACAAGATCATTACTTTTTCACTTTTTTTTATTCAAGTCCGTCGCTCAGGATCGAACTAGGAATCCTATGATTCCCAGCTGACGCATTTATCCACTGGGCCACGGAGGCCGCGCTACTAAAATAGTAAAAAGTCGTCTAAAATATTCAAAGAATATACTGGCGTGTATACGGGTTGGTTTGGTTTGGATAAATAACGTCGCACTAGAGCTGCACAGTGGGCTATTGGCGACGGTTCGAGGCCTATCTCGAAGGAAAGACCCGCGTGTATACCGGACTAGTGACCGTTAAATTTGAGCGTGGTCCAATGTCATGTCACCTATTGAGGTTGCGTCGGGTGTCAGCTCAGGTATTGACTCGTCCTCTGACCATGGTTCAAAAATACGAGGCATTGTTCCCAGGTCCTTCCGTCGAGATAGGCCCCGAACCATCTGCAATAACCTATGTGAAACTCTAGTACGACGTTTATTAACCAAACCAATCCATAAATGAAAAAGAAAGTCTGAACCAACTGCCTCGTAATTTTGGATCACACATGATCAGATCACGAAAATTACAGCTGAGGAGGCACACCACTCTCCAAACTTCAACAACAAGACGATGGTAAATGCATTATGAGTTGGCTAGTGGTGGCCGATTGGTGAGGACATCATACGACGGTGCGGGTTTGATCCCTTGAATGTGTTTAGCGATATGGTAATCGAAGATCTATCAGAAAAGTTCATTTCGCGCAATAAAAAAATGTCCACTGTATAGAGGGGTTGTTGGTTTGGTTAATTAACGTCGCACTAGCTGCACAGTGGGCTATTGGCGACGGTTCAGGGTCTATCTCGAAGGAAAGACCCGGGAACACATTCACAACAACCGTATAGAGGGGACTGGTGCAATTTAAATCCGCCGCGGTCGAATCTCCTCATTGTCAGCTTGCGCATTGTTCTCGTTATGTGATCATGATTCAAAATATTGAGACAGTAATCCTGGGTCCTTCCTTTGGGATAGATCCAAATTATCGCTAATACCCCATTGTATAGCTTAAGTGCGATGTTAATTCAACTAACCGGGATTCGAATCGCTGGTAGCCTGGTTGGAAGAGTACCGAGCTCATAATCGAACGGTTGTAGGTTTTAATCTCGTCTTGGAAGTGTAATGAACTAGAGCTGCAAGTTTTGTTTCACGTCCGCGTCATCCGCAAAAAGCTCGCCATGTAGCTCGAGCTTGTGCACGTGTACAAATGTCCTTACACCAGAATCAGGTGAGTGGTGTGCCATATTAAGTGTTGTACTCGTCATCTTACCGGGTTTATTATTCGGGACTAAATTCCCGGTCTATTGTTCAGGTCGAAAAGTCGCCAATTGCCCATTGAATAGCTGTAAAGCGATGTTATTTCAATGAAGCAACCTACGTCTAATTTGCATAAATATAGTAAAAGAAAGTGTATCAAATTTTAACTTTAAGATTTTTGTAACCGCCGCCGTTTTGCAAATGATATATAAAACCCGAAAAGTCGCCATTAAGCTACAAAAACTATTATAGCTACACATTCCTACCGTGCCAAAGTCGAGCAGGTATTTTAACATTTACTATTTTATCCATTTCCAAAATGTACGCTATTTTTACTTTGAGCTTATTCGCCGTTACTTGCTTGCTTAGAATGGCAAGCGGTCATTCGCATGAACCCAAGTTGATGACTTCAGTGTCTCATGTAGACGAGCGACATCACATCGGCTCCCACATGGGCATGGTGGCCGACATCAACGAGTTGGCCGAGGACGAGCTGAGGTTCCTGTACTTCAAAATGCACGACAGCGACAACAACAACCAGCTGGACGGTTGCGAGTTGGTCAAGTCTCTCCTCCACTGGCACGCCGAGGAGCACAAAGAAGCTGCTCACGACGACTTCCACAGCCATGGAACGACAAAGATCTTTGGACATGACGAGCTGGCTCTCATGATTGACCCCATCCTCGCTTCGGATGATAGGAACTCTGACGGATTCATCGACTACCCGGAATTCGTTGCTGCACAGAAGGCAAGAGGTTTTTAAAGAACTTCCTTTTGTGAAATTTAAACCCGGTGAGATCTTTCTAGTCATGCACTAAACTATCACTTTGACGTCGGTGTTTTTGCCAAGGTTGGGACCTAAAATTTATTCTGCAATTGGCTTCTGTGATTGCCAATATCCCCTGCAAGTGTGAACTTTTCCGGTGTGAACTCTGGAAGCAAATTTTGCGCCATTCTAAATGAGCAATTCAAACCGACAAATGCTTTATTTGCATACAAAGACTTTGCTTTTCTTTAAGTGTATTTACAAAACTTTTAATGTGCGAAGTTGTTTAGTACTCGAAGGGTACAAAAGAAATTAGCTAAATAAAGGATTTCGATTTATGTCATTGTACTTGTCTTTTGTTTTCGGCCATAAAATGGCAAGATCTCGCCGCAGTTTAATTTTGAAAAATAGTCTTTGGGCGTAGCATGTTGTATTTACCTAATTTATGCTTCTGATAATACTTAAGGTATATTGCATTCTCTTGTTGGTTGGTTGGTGCTGTTAAAGACAAGCTTTAAACGGCTTGTCGTATACAGCTGAGCAGTTACAGTATTGGATCTCCGTGAGGTAAATCGTTCTTAAATATTTTAATTTTGAAAGCTTGTATAGTAGAATTTTCTTGCAACTTTTGGAATATTTTTCCTTTATCAATCGGATTTTATAATTAACTTATACTATTAAAGCAGACTTGGTAAATTCATAATCATCGGAGCCTGATTTACCACTCGGTATATTTGGCCGGGCCTAGGAACTTGGGACGTTTACTCGATTAACTTCCCAATTTGTTTCCTTGCCGATAATTTCAGGAAAAACTTGTCGTGCATCTTTATGTAAAAATATATTTTCAGTTACACGTGACTGGTAAAAAAAAATTGGTAGATTAGGTAATAGAAGTTTGTTATGTTGTCGGAATGGATTATCCAACAAAAGTTATTTTGGTGTCTCTATGATACGTTTCAAGTCAAAAGAATCTTCTACTTAACCCTATGCCCACGGCCGTATATATACGTCCAGCGATCTCCAGTTTTTCTAGTCATGCAATCAATATTTAAATTCCTAAATACTTCACTTTACCATATTTTTTAATTCAAAGGTTTTATGTACTACTTACACGCGATCTCTTTCAAGATGGACCCCGAACCGTCGCCAATAGCCCACTGTGCAGCTCTAGTGCGACGTTAATTAACCAAACCAAGTTGTCTCTTTACAATTAAAATTAAGTCCCGACGTCTATTCAAGACGTTGGGTGCTAGCTCATGTGTTGTCCTCGTCATCTGACCATGGTTCAAAAATACGAGGCATTGTTCCCTGATCTTTTCTTCGAGATAGGCCCCGAACCGTCACCAATAGCCCACTGTGCAGCTCTAGTGCGGCGTTAAATTAACCAAACCAACCAATTAAATAATGTAAAATAGCATCCCCAGGAAAAATATTTAAATATCCAAGCAGTAAAAACAACTTCATAATCGCAAAAAATCGCTTCAGCGTCGTTGGGTTAAGAAAATTATGTTTACGGCAGATTATTTAAAATACTCAATGTGGTATCTCGAGCTTATATCGAATACATTTTTAAAAAAATGGTTGTATTGTATTTTGCGTGCGCACTATTTTTTATTCAGTAGGAAAAACGATGTACAAGTAAAGAGTTAAGTTTAAGTTACGCGATACGTAAATGAAACAATTTGCAATAACCCCTTTCCCCCCCCCCCCCCCAACGAATAGTGTAGCATTTTACAACAAAAGCTACTTACAATAATAGTTGTAATTTTTGCGTTGATTGCGATTTGATCTCGTTACGTTGGCATATTTATTTGCATGTTTTTTTAATGATGTAGAATTTAAGGGAAATAAAAAAATTAATTTATTGCTATGTGTAACATTTCAATTTGTTTCAAAATGTATCTCTTTAAATACATTATAACACGAATTATTAAAAGCAATAACAAGTATTAGTCAGAGTTGTAATATTAAATAGAGAGCGCCTTCAATACCAGACTCTCGTAAGGCCGCGGTGTCAACATTGAAAAGAAAACTCGCATCACGTGGTTATAGCGCTGCCACATTTGGCGTTCAGACATCTGAAGGAGTTTCAAATTTGGCGCACTTTCTTCTCTTTTGGTGATAAGGAGTTCTGTCCGTATTCAACTTTTTAACATATATGTAGGTATTTACTTATTTTCAAACAATATGTGCTAAATATTTCCTCTTTATTAACGAAACGTAAATATTATTTGTGTTCAATACTCGAAGAAGCGAAACTCTTTATATTTCTCAGGTTTTATTGTTCATATTTTCTTATTGAAGTATACAAAATAACAATTGAAAGAACTTCGCTTATGGTAAATTTTTTACATAAAAACGCAATGCAATTATTTCAAAACTACAAAGTAAGAAAAATCTCCTTAATAAAATTAAACACAAAACCATATTACAATACTTCGATCTCGTTTAGTTCTTAAAGTCGCCAAGGCCTGCCAAGTAATATTGGCGCATGAATGAATTGGCATTTCCACATATCACGTGGTTTCAAGGATGGACACACGGAAATCAGCATTTTTATTCCTCTATTTGTATCATTACTCTATGGTATTAGTAGCGTAATTCTTAATCGTAAATTTTAAATTAAAACGTTTTAATGAGTATTTAAAATTTATCAAAGTAGTTTCGAAATAAATACAAGGAATACTAATTTTTTCACTTTTATTTGTAAATTTGTTAATATGTCCACTACAATGACAATCTAACATATAATAACCGAGAAAAAATTCTAATACTAAATAGAAAGAATTTATTATTAAGTAAATACTTATCTACAAGTTCAGAGTTCAATTACTTTGTGTTGTTCATTTAAGAGTTATTTTATTGAACTAAAGTCGTAGCATTCAAATGCGTCTAACGTAAAATACAGATTATCATTAAATGGTGGATATATGCTTTACCTTTTTGCACAAAGTAGATAAGTAATAGATTTATAACGAATAATTCCTAAACGAAAGAGAAAATAATAAAAAAATATCTTATCATTTTTCGTTGTTTATTAGTTATATGTAGTCTCTCTACTGATTACAAAAATGCTATACTCTTTTAATTTCAGAAATTTTTACAAAAGTTATAGAAGTTGTGACAAATTGAAACTCACGCTGAAAACAATTTTGATTCAAATTGCAAAAGAAATGTGTGTGTTCGTATATTTTTAGAAAACTTACATTGAGTTATGATCCGTAAACTGAAGTGTTTTCGAGTTTAAATGTACAGTATAACTCCAATTATCCGGATCAATAATGGACCAGATCCCATCCGGATAAGCGAATATCCGGATAATTGGAAAGTTCAAGAAAATATGTTATTTCTAAGTTTTAAAATATATATATATATATTGGTTTGGTATGTATTGTAACTTTTTTTTATATTCACTGATAAGAAACTTATAAAATGCGGATTTTGATGATTTGTTTTCTTCTCGAACCGATCCGGATAATTGGCGATCCGAATAACTGGACTTCAGGTAATTGGAGTTCTACTGTAATAAACCACCTAACGGATATAAACGTGTATATACGTTCGAGTATCTCCAGTAGTACACGGCGACCGGATAGCCCAGTGGGTAAAGGCATTGGCTGCGAATCAAAGGATTCACGGTTCAAACATGTGCGAGGACTAGACTAAAGAATAGTAAAAAAGTAGTGATATTGCGATCGGAGGGTTGCCAACTTCGCTACCAAAATACTAGAATGTCGTCCAGAACATCCACAAAAATTAACGGCGTGTATACGGGACTGGTGCACGATAAATCTGATCGGGGTCCAAAATCCCGACATCTATTGAAGGCGTGTTGTCCTCGTCATCTGACCATGGTTCAAAAATACGAGGCATCGTTCCCGGGTCTGTCCTTCGAGATAGGCCCCGAACCGTCTCCAATAGCCCACTGTGCAGCTCTAGTGCGACGTTAATTAACCAACCAACCATCATTACACGTAATATAAAAGTTGATAAAAAAAATCTTTTTTTGAAACAATTTTCAAATTTAAAGCATTTTGAAGACTTTTGAAAACCTTTTCTACTGATATAATTAAAAATATATATAAAAAAAAGGAATGTGTTGGAAATATAAGTTAAACTCTCGTGCAGTGAAAACAAACATACAGATTCTGAATTTTGCTTATATACGTTCGAGGGATAAAGAATTTAAAAGCACTTGAAATCCGAAAATATAAATACTAATTCTAATGCCTTCCTATTTCTCACTGATTTCACATACACTCAAACCTGTTTTTGTGCGGTGGATAGGAACCGCATAAAAAAAAATTGCAAAAAACTTCACGAGTAGCTGTATAAAATAGTTTTCGCAACACAATTTTTTTTTATGTGGTGGATAGGGACCACATAAAAAAAGTCTCACATAGAAAATAACTCAAAACCTTACGAAATAATTAGGAATTGCTTTTTTAAACGAAATCAAGACACGAAGCTTGACAGCTACTTGGAAATTCCCCAAATCTTTTGGAATCTGATTTAGAAAATACAAATGCGAACATTTTTAAACATTTTATTTACATATGTACTTATTTTACACATACAAAACTTTTCAAAACGTATAACCATTATCCTTCGTAGTCTGACAATATGCGAACTTGGTTCAAAATCGCTTTCGTCACGTGAAGATATTACCTCGCACTATCGTTTAGAATTGACTTTTTTTCAGTTACCATGTAGTCAGTGATCAGTTTTTGCGACGACTGTTGTATCACTAGACGCTTGTATATGTCTCGGTAGCCAGATAATCAATTATGTTCCAATTTGATTGAAATTTTAATATACCGCACAAAAAAAATCGCACAAAAAAAGTCGCACAAAAAAAGACCGCACAAAAACAGGTTTTAATGTAATTTAAATTGTGGCATACATCAAATTATTATTTTAAATAATGTTCTTAAATTTACAGATAAATTTATGGATTTTTTTTTTTAAATTGGTGACTACTACTGGTCGCACTAAGTCCATTTGATTCAACCTGCGTCAAAACTAGTTATATCCTCACCTGCACGTACTTTGCGCACTTGGTTTGGCTGGCAAAACTCGTTAAACCCAAGGATAGTGAAGACTATATATTGAAGGTGCGCTCGTTTTTCGCTTTTTGAAAGTGGGCAAGGAAAGCACATTTTTGACGTCATTTTTGCTCCGCCTTACTATCGGTTTTTGATCATTCTCATTGGCTGTGTGTTTCAAGCATTGCTACTTAGGTTTGATCCCCAGTTGGGTAACAATTGGTGATTTAATTTTTAATTAGCAAAATAATGTAAATATATGTAAATACCTGTAAATAATTGCGTTCAGGTAGCTTCACTACTAATCCGTCCTTGTTTTGTTATGTCCCCGTATTTTACTTGATTGAAATTGTAACTCATTTAATAAGTCCAATACAAATGCATTGACCTGATGTTTCCTAACCCCATTTTACTCTTTCAAAATTCATGGACATGCTCTCGTGGCAGCTAATATTATTTTAATGCGCTTAATTTATTATGCAAATATTTTGCAATGTTTCCATACTAAATGCAATCCTTAAAATTTAATTTAAACTCTTAAAATTCAGCAAATTCTAAATTAAAATAGCGAATATCAATTTTAAATAGTTCAGAAAAAAATGAATAGATGGCAGCACCTCAGAAACGAGAGCATTAGACACGCCTACAGAAAGCGCGAGGTAGGCGTCACTATGACGTCAAAAAATGTGCTTTCCCCGCCTTCCGTCAGACAGCGCGAGAACGAACACACCTTATATATATATATATATATATATGGTCTTCACTATCCTTGCGTTAAACCCTTGTTCTTTTCTCGTCTGTTTATAACAATATTATCAACCTCCTATCAACGTTTTTCACTTATTTTTGTGTCAGAAAATGGCAACACTGTTTCATGTGAACGAAATATTGCTGCATATTGCTACAAAACGTAATAAATTCTTCACACTGCAGCAAAACTCTGCAAATCCAAAACCAATTGTTAAATAACGCAAAAACTATACAAAATTTAGGAAAAGTACTTCTGAAATTGGATTAAGAACGAAATTTTGGGTTAAAGTGCCAAATTTCAAGCACTTAGCTCGAAAAATAAATTTTACAAAAGCTTCTTTTACTTCCTCTAAAAAAAATCTGGAAAAAAAATCTTAACGAGTTTTACAGTAGGATGACTAAATTAACAATTTATCAAGTTTTTTAGATATCTTTTATTGCATATTGAATATCAATGTTCCTTCCACTTTATTGCGCATAACCAATTAATTAAATATGCATATTCACTCTTGAATGAAGTTGCAAAATACATCCAATCAATGAACATCTTTTAAAGTAGCCCGGAACGTTGAAAGCCCAAACAATACCTTTTATATAAGAAAGTCTGCGCACGCATCTGTGACATCATCCGAAAAGTCCACTATTGAAATAGGTATTTCAGATAATCTTTATTCCAGAAAACAATTCAGTTATTTTTAGTTAAAAGTACATCGTAATGTCTTCTACAAAATACTTTTCAACGTATTAAGAAGCTAAAAAAACTCCAAAGGACGTCTTTAGAACAATCATACGTACAAACAAGTGTGTTTTATTTCAAATTAACACGAATTATGCTTAATTGATTAAATCTCTTACTTTTATTTAGATGAAATAAATGTTTGATTATTTTTGTCAATCTTTAAATTTTGGTTTCATATTAATAATATTGTTAACACAGTATTAGCGCGATAAACGTTGCGTCAAAAATGTATTTAAATTCTATTTATAATAAAGCAGTCAAATATGTCTGAATACTTTTGTCAATCCTTAAATTTTGGTTTCATATTAATAATATTGTTAACACAGTATTAGCGCGATAAACGTTGCATCAAAAATTCATTTAAATTCTATTTATAATAAAGCAGTCAAATATGTCTGAATACTTTTGTCAATCCTTAAATTTTGGTTTCATATTAATAATATTGTTAACACAGTATTAGCGCGATAAACGTTGCGTCAAAAATGTATTTAAATTCTATTTATAATAAAGCAGTCAAATATGTCTGAATACTTTTGTCAATCCTTAAATTTTGGTTTCATATTAATAATATTGTTAACACAGTATTAGCGCGATAAACGTTGCGTCAAAAATGTATTTAAATTCTATTTATAATAAAGCAGTCAAATATGTCTGAATACTTTTGTCAATCCTTAAATTTTGGTTTCATATTAATAATATTGTTAACACAGTATTAGCGCGATAAACGTTGCGTCAAAAATGTATTTAAATTCTATTTATAATAAAGCAGTCAAATATGTCTGAATACTTTTGTCAATCCTTAAATTTTGGTTTCATATTAATAATATTGTTAACACAGTATTAGCGCGATAAACGTTGCGTCAAAAATGTATTTAAATTCTATTTATAATAAAGCAGTCAAATATGTCTGAATACTTTTGTCAATCCTTAAATTTTGGTTTCATATTAATAATATTGTTAACACAGTATTAGCGCGATAAACGTTGCGTCAAAAATTCATTTAAATTCCATTTATAATATAGCTAATTCTACCATATAAATATTATCCTTAATTTTAAAAACTTATGTACACATAATTTTAATTAATCACCAATATAATTTAATCCGAGCTGAAATACGAGATCTTTAAATTTTCAAACAAAGAATTTTATATTTTAAATTACAGCCATTTAATAATGTCGAACATAAAAATAATAAAAACAACGGTTTTAAAAAAGAACATTATTTTCGTTTAACACAAGAATATAACATGGTCAAACGATAATTAAAAATCGAAGCATTTTCTTATTATATGGATTCATAAATACAGTAATGTTATTAAATTAAAAAGTTATTTCCAGAGATAAGAACAAATTAACTTGCCTGTGATACTAGAGTTAAAATATATTAAGCGTTTTTTCCCATTCAGAAAACCAGATGTTCCTTAGAAAAACAAATTCTGTAACGAATACAGATGAGCTTTTAACATAGAAGTTAGAAAAGAATAATATAAACAATGACGTTTGATAAAAAAATATCCCAGTGCACCCTGGGTAATGCGCCAAGCATCTAATGCACAATTAACATAAGTGTCCTATTTTCGACGCCATTTTCTCTAAACGTAGAAGTAATTTTTTTTAGAAATATAGTAGTCCAGGAAAGACTCGACTTTTTGACTTACGTCATTTTCAATTACAGTAATACGTGCGTAGGTTTTCTTATATAACAGATATTGGCCCGAACCAAATCACTTTTTAAAAACCCTGGTCCCACTAATTTGAAATATTTTCAAACATAATTTAAGGAGAGAAATTTTCGAACATTTTCAAATTAATTTTTTTGCGAGTTAAAATAAGTTTTGCTAATTACTAAGGAAATTCTATCGAAATATTAATAGTTTTTAAAATCTCATATCTTATATGTTTCTCTTTTACTTTGTAAATTTATACATATTTAAAAATATAGTAACCCCCAATTCAATATTTACGAATAACTCGTTTTAACATACAACATATCATCAATAAATGGACCAAATATGTTAGTGTGAGTTCAACTATTAAGTTATTATTATTTTAAGTACAACTATTTGAAATGAGGAAGAAATAAATAGTAGATTTAACCACATCTATAAAAAAGTTTAAATGGTATAAGATGTTTTAATTTATTAGTTTAGCAGCATGCATTTTATTAGTTTTATTAGTTATAGCATTTATTAGTTTAGCATTTGTTTAGCAGTTTTTAAGTATACTTTGAATGTTAAATAACTATTTCTTTTATAAATGTAGGCTTACTTCTAAGAATTGATGTTTCTGTGACATAATACCCAGAAATGTTTTTCTGCAGACGTATTATCTAGAAGTACGGTTTTCAGACAAACTGAGTTTCGTAATTTTTCTGATAAATTTTTTGAAATATAAACTCTTTTATATAAAATTTATTTTACAAGAAACTTATTTTATTAGCAGTAACGAATAATTGGTAATTTAATATTTTTAGAGAGAAAAGTTCACATGAGTGTGAATAAAAATTTCCAATGTTTATATACAGCCAAAGCCGGATTTAGAGTTAGTGGGCCCCTGAACATACTTGCTTTTCTTTGAGTACAATTGCATCGTAAATGAGCGATGACGTACTCAAATTTAAGTAATCGTACTTTCTCAACAATGAGCAGTGCGATTTAATATTAATTATCTCAGCTTCTGTTAAAACCATCTTAACTAAGCTACATGACAAACTTAACTTCAGAAGATGGCTTTCAAGATTATTTGATGTCAATTGCTTAAATGGAAATTTAGATATTACAACTCAAATATCTTACTTCCCATTCGTTTGACACTTTTTATAACATTTCTTCTGTTTATAACTTCTTTACGTAGCCCTGGTAGTACAATGGATAAGACACTGGACAGCGGTACCTTATGATAAGGGTTCGATTCCTATTAAGTTTTGGTTGCAATTGCTCTTCTTATTTATTTTTACACTTTGTACTCATTCTTGAGTACATGTCTTTCTCAAAACTGATACTAATGCATTCGGAGTTATAAGTATCAAGAATAGAATGCTAGCAAGATAAGAATGTACTCAAACATGAGTACATTTTACTTATTTTTAGTACTATTTTTTACAGTGATGAGATTGTGATGCAAGTACATTGATGCAAGAAGTGCATGAGTACATTGATTGTGATTCAACCTAGAAAATGACCTTTCATCACTAATTTTGATAATCATCATTGACAAATTAAATGTCACTTACACATTGGGAATGGAACATTTCGAATGCAACATTCTTCCCATAACAGCCAAGTGTAAACTGTATCCGTGTCTGTGAAAAAGTTAGCACAAAAAACAATATACGCTCCACAATTGCTAGTTATCTACTAAAAAAAACTTATTTAACAGTTATAAAATTGTTTGTCTTTTTGTTTGAGGGAATGATTTTCAAACATGTCGTTATCACAATTTTGAAGTGTTGATGCACCTATTTTTTTAGTAATAAATATTACTTTTGGATGTGTGATGCGGGCCCCCAGGCTTCAACCTATGTAGCCTATGCCTAAATCCGGCCCTGTATGATAAAGTAAAGATCTCGCTACAAACGGCAAACCGTAGAAGGACGTTTCAAGAGAATATGCGTAACAAATGTGTACGCTCTATCCCTTGTCTCGATTGCTGCATTTACCGCTCACTGAATTAAAAAGCTGCTCTACAAGTTCTGTAAACTGGCGACCGAGAAGCCTTGCAATTAGTTTCAAATCGATGATCATTGTTTGGGTATTTAACAACGCAATTATTTTATAATATTTTTTTTCCCTAAGCTTTAAATATATTTTTTGTTGCTGCTAAAACTAAGTGTATCTATCTAAATTAACATAACTAAACGTATCTGCTTAATTAAAATTAAGCGTATCTAATTCTCCCCTATCCCATTTTTAATTCTACTGTTTCGCTCAAGAATACGATATTAATGAACAAGACCATACATGAACGGAAATTATTTAATATTTATTACTCAAATCAAATTTTGTTAAAAATTTTACGAAATGATAACATGCGAAAAAATAGAAAACAATTACTTATTTTTTGAAAATTAAAGCAATCCTCTTTTCTTTTAAACTTAAGAATCGTTTAATTTTAATATTAACTTAATAACGAAACAAAAGCAGGACCATAATGGTTCTGAAACAACAGCACACAGTAAATTTATCACGAAAACTATTTCCGTTTAGAGAGATTCTTGGAAATTCTCGGATCTCCCACCCATCCCCGCAATTCACACACGAGCCAATCAGTGTATCGAATTCCCAACTGCAGCCAAAGTCAGAAAATTCATTTCGGACTGTACGTTCCCACAAATGCAGGGCATTAGCATGGGGGGAGGATCTCCATACTACGTAGAGGTTGTCATGGAAACGATACAGCCGGTTTCGAACTTCGCTGCTTTTTGGCTGCAGTTTTGATTGAATGGAGTTTTTTCCCTCCTGAATTGTACATTACGGCAACAGGTTTGCTATTTATCGGAGATTTTGTTTACTTACCGTAGACATTTTATTTTCAATTCTAATCTTCATTTAGGAAAATTTGTAAAATACCTGATTTTAGTTTTAATCACACTAATAAATTTAGGTGCAGCCCGGCTGTACCCCACGAACCGTTACTGTACCAACGTCGAACCGAAGAAAAACATTCAAAGAGAATATGCTTAACAAATATGGACGCTCTATCCCTTGTCTCGATCGTTGCATTCACCGCTCTCTGAATTAAAAAAGCTGCTCTTTAAGTTCTGTAAAGTGGAGGCTGACAAGCCTTGCAATACAGGGTAGTTTTATATTATTGAGCGATGTTCATTATTCGGCTATTTAATTACACATAATAAACCATTCTTTTTTTCTATGTCAAATGTATATTGTGAACAAAGTTGGTTCAGCTGCTAAAACTAAGCGTATCTTCTTAATTAAAAAAAACTGTGTCTAATTATCCCTGATCCCATTTTTAAATATACTGTTTCGCCCAAATATAGAATACGATATTAATGAGCAAATCCCAAATTTAAATATCTAATTCATTATTTGAAAAAAAAAGCATATTTTCAAATTAACGACTTAAAATAACATTTCCTAAATTTACCTTCCTAAATTACCAATTTTTTCTAAGTTAACAACGTAATTAAGTTTTAAAATAATATTTTATCATTTAAAATATTTATTATTTAAAATATTTATTATTTAAAATATTTATTATTTAAAATATTTATTATTTAAAATATTTATTATTTAATAATTATTATAATAATTATTTAAAATAATATTAATATTTTTATATATATACATACTGAGTTAATACCCGAGTTACAGTTAGTACCTAAATTACATTTAGTATCTGAATAACGTACTGATATCGTAACGACTTGATAAAGTACAAATTTCGTTACCAGCGGCAAACCGAAAGGACATTCAAACTGAACATGCGTAACAAATGTGGACGCTCTATCCCTTGACCCGATCGTTACATTTACCGCTCTCTGAATTAGAAAGCTGCTCGGCGAAGTTCTTCGGATGGCATGGCGCCAATAAACTTTGCAAATAAATACAGGGTGATTTCAAATTATTGTGCGATGTGATCATTGTTTAGCTGTTTAACTATAAACTATATATTTTTATACACAAAATAAAACATTACTTTTACTATGCTTTAATTACGTTGTTTGTTGCTATTAAAATATAAGCGAAGGAGTTGGGGGAAAATAATGTTTTATTATGCCAATACAGTAAGTAAAATACAGGGGTAAAAAATGACACAAAATAAAAATATGACCATCACCCAACAACAGTGTGTCCACAGTGTACAACTGAAGACATGGGTGCAAGAACCAGACAGCTCCACATTTATCTGATTTACACTTTTTCAGTTATTCCTACAAAGAAAAAAAATTATATCAGTTGGTGCAAAATCAGGCATCTCTAAATAATGGATATAGATATAGAAAATGAGCTGTACTTGTTTATCATACGATGCAAAAAACGGACAATTTTTCTTCCTGAACAATTTTGCAAACTGGAGCTGTATGGTTCTTATATTCACATTTTCAATTATGAAAATACTTCTAGTTTATATGTCCTTGTTTTATATTTAGAAAGTACAGTCATTTTAAATTTTTATACTTGAAAAAAAAAATGCTCTAAATCTGCGTTTGAACTTTGAAAATGGTATTGTATATTTTAGAAAAATAGAATGAATTTAAAACACCAAAATATGCGTTTTCTTCTTTATTTAAATATAATAAAGAGGAGATAATATGTAAATAATATTCGTCATTTGTAAAGAATTTTTCTAAAAAAAAATATTCATTCATATTTCATCTGAAGTATTTATTTTTTATTAAACACGAGCGAAACAATCGACGTAAAATAATGTGGAAAACCATCTTCTGAACAACCATTTTAAATTTGTCAAATCACTGTGTTAAAGTGGCTTGAGCAGGAGCTGAGATTATATTAAATCCAACTGCTCATTTTTGCGAAAGTACGGTTACTTAAATTTGAGTACGTCATCGCTCATTTACGATGCGATAGTACTCAAAGAAAAAAAGAGTTGGTTCAGGTACTCATTTTTAAGTATTTTTTTTACAGCATAGATGACGACGAATGCACTTTAAGGAAAATTATACATTTAAAATAACCTCACGGATACGGACGAGCACATCCGTTCGTGTATATCCAGTTTTCAGACATAATTTAACAGTTCATAAAAAATGTCTACTTTGAAATAATTTTTCAAAATTTAAGCACTGAAAGAACTTTTCAAATTATGTACTTTTAAAAAAAATAAATGTGTCGGAAATATAAATTCAACTCTTCTGCAGTGAAAACAAATCTGCAGATTCGATATTCTGCTTATCCGTTGGAGGATTAAAGCTTTCGAACTTCTATAGGAATAAAAGACTGATTTAGTAAACACATCGAATAAGAAATAGGAATAAGAAAAGTATTTAGGTCTAAAAATTGAGGTATTTTAATATTGCAATTGATTTCAAAAGTGAAAGCAGTTTTTATTTTGTATTTTTTTTATTTTATTTAAACAAATATATTCGCACAGGCTTAAAAATATAAAAAGGGTTTTTATCATAATTTTTGTTAATTCACCATTCTTTAGAGTAATTTTTATTAACCTAAATTTTGCTGCTGGTTCTCATTTCAAACTTTTACATATTTTTTTTTTACACGTTTGGTTTTTTTTTTGTAAAATTTTCGTATTTCTTCAATTTGTTTTATAATTTCGTGTTTACAATCCTCGATTATTTATAACGTTTTACCTGTTATAAAGGTATGGAAAACGATAATTTTTAATAATTCAATACTTTGGGTGTAGTTTAGATTACTAGTAGATAGAAAATCAGTTTTTAATTTAATATTTCTGAAATAGGGTAAAGGGGGGGGGGGGGGGTCACAATAATCGATTTTTGACGTTCAAAGTCTACTTATTTTCCAAGAAATAAATTGTAAAATTACAACTGATTTACAAAAAAGTTCACTTATTTATTGAATATATAATAGTATATTTTTTATTCTGAAGTTTATAACTATTTTTAATAATTATATATTTGTCTAAGGTAACTTACTACGATTCATAGATGTGGGTAATTTGGGTCCGCAGTGAAGATCATGGTATTTTTAGTATAAAAACGCCTTATTAGAACAAAATTTCAAGTCGAATAAAATCAATCGAATAACTAGTAATTAGTCAAGTCGATAACTAGAATAAAATAGAATGAACAAGAACCTTCAACTTTTCAAAACTCAGTATATTTGACTATTATCAGATTGTTTAATAACAGTTTATTCTATAAGCAAGTTGTAATGCGCCATTTTGAAAAAAAAAGCTACTTTATTTGTTAATAATTATATTTGAAAATTAACATCATAACTTATTTTATTCAGAAATCTATGATGTATTTACATTATTTTTAATTTATTCCACAGACGATTTTTTTTATTTAATTTAAAACTGTTTTTATTCTGCTACACTTATTATTAAAACAAGCAAAGGATTCCATATTTTTTATCGAAATATACAGTGGCTCCCAAAAGTGTTCGTACACTTTAAAAATTTGTAGAAAAAGCGCTGTAGTCTGGAATTGAATTTGAATATAAAGTCCAATATTATTTCACATCTTCTCCATGTTACCGAATAAAACCTAATACATGTTCTTTAAATATTGATTTTTTTCCTTTTTATAAAAATTAAAATGCAAGGAAACAGAGAAAAAACGCCACAAAAGTGATCGTACACCAAAACATTTTCGAATAAATTCATAAATAAAATTATTGTCTGTAGCTTATTTTTTATTTTTGCATTGTGGTGACATTTAATATTCTTTTGGTATTATTTTTTGCTTGTTTACTTCGTAATATTCTATTTATTATTTAAAAGTGAATCGTAGTCGTAAGGAAACAAAGCATAGAATTCGAATATTGATAATTTCTCATCATAACAGTGGTAAATCATCTCGGAGTATCTCTAAATTAATAAATTTATCCAATTCTACGTGCAGTATGTGATAAAACGCTTAAAAGAAAAAATCCTATCAAAAACACGGTAAGAAAATGTCATCCGGCAAAGTTAACTTAACGTGATCAGAGATTTATAGTTAGAAAAGTTAATTCAACGTGATAAGAGATTTATAGTTAAAAGAATTATGAAGAATTACGTTTGAGTGTTGTAAAAATATCTATAGAATTTAAGGAAACATGTTCTACTTCAATTTCAATCGAAACTGTTCGACAAGTGCTCAGATCAGCTGGATTACATGAGCGTTCTGCCGAAGAAAATTTCTTGTTAGGCGAAAAATAAAAAGCTTGTACTTTCCTTCGTAAATACCAAGAACTTAGTAGGAACAGAAAGCATGCTTTAGATGTGTCCTTGTGCAAGGGTGCAAATTAGAATCAGGACTAGGTAATTTGGTATTTGATGATAGCATAATGAATCAGTATGTTTATTTAAATATTTTAACACACAATTTCAAATTATAAGCTTAAAATTGAGGTATTGGAATCAACTTTGTTTCTTATCAAGATAACGAGCTATAGCACACGGCTCTCAACACTTACCTCTGTTGTCCCTATAATTGTCCGCAAGTTCTGAAAAAACACCTCAACCGCTGAATTTAATTATAATAAAACACATATGTAAAGAACTACAGGTTATAGTACGAAGATACGACATTAAAACGAAAAGCGAACTTAAAAAAGTAATAATCGTAGTATAGAAGAAAATGATACAGAAATTACAAAAAAAACAACTAATGAAATTTATGTCCAGAGGTTTAAAAGCTGTTGTGGATATTTACAGGACATCCTACTAAGTACTAATTTACCGAAATATTGCAATATTTATTAATGTGTAGAGATTTTTTTTAAGTGTTCAAAGACCTTTGGGAGATAATTTTATTGATACTTTTTAATTATTGATTAAAAAAAATTACTATGTTTTTAAAATATTTTATATAGTTTTGTTAAGAACAATTTATATATCTTATTAAAAAAATCCCATTCTGAAATATTACTTTTTATAATAAATAGAGCAGTATATCTTTGAAATTCGCAAGTGTACGAACACTTATGGGAGCCACTGTATTCTTTTGTTAACAGTTTTTTTTTTAAAAAAAAACAATGCAGGTATGTTACTTTATTATACTAACATATAAACAGTATTAAATATTCTGCAGTTAGTTCATGTCATTTATAAGCTTCGAAATTCATATTTTTGTAGAATTATTGCACATCTGCTGAAGGACAACCTTTATCCTTATTAGTCCGTTATAAAGAAGTTCTACTGTAGATAAATGAATCATTTTTATAATGTAAAATTGGTACGTATGTACCAACCAATCGCTACTGAATGTATAATCGAACAAGGTCCTTCTTCAATGAAGTGTATACGAACACATCTTTTTCAATTCAAGCTGTATGTTAAAGGCTATTTCTTATTTGGTACATAATAAACACTTTTTATAGCTAACAGATCTGCTTTCATTGATGTACTACCCCCTATTACAATCCACCCACATTACATCCAATTTAGATTTTTTTTTTATAAACCAGACTTTCATTAAAACGGAAAAACCTTTATCCTTATTAGTCCGTAATAAAGAGGTCCTATGTACATAAATTAATCATTTTTATAATGTAAAATTGGTACGTACGTTCCAACCAGTCAACGTACCAGCCAATCGCTCCTGAACGTATAATCAAGATGAACGAGGACTTTCTTGTTCTCTAGATTAATGCAGTGTATACGAACACATCTTTTTCAATTCAACCTGTATGTTAAAGGCTGTTTTTTATTTGGTACATAATAAACCCTTTTTATAATTAACTTATCTGCTTTCATTGATGTACTACCCCCTATTACAATGCACCCCCATTTCCCCCAATTTAGAATATTTTTATAAATCAGAATTTTATTAAAACCGACAACCTTTATCCTTATTAGTCCGTAATAAAGAGGTCCTATGTAGATAAATGACTCATTTTTATAATGTAAAATTGTTACGTACCATACCAACCAATAAAACCCACGCTTAGTTTACCCCAACGGTTCTTAGTACCGAATTTCTACGTGCATTTAAACGTGGTAAAGTTGACTTCCATGCAGTACTCATTCCACTTCAACGCAGGTACAGAGCGGAATGGATGGGGAGGTAGGGAGGGGTAAGAGAAGAAAGAACGTGCAGTCGAAGCTTGTACCAATGACCTTGAGATGACTCGCTCGCTTCTCCCGGAAGTTGCAAAAAATGACGCTGCTTTCAGAAAAGACATTTTGTGCGTTCTTTCCAATAAATATCGTTTGGTGGATTCTCACAATTTTAAGGAATAGTTGTTAATTTAAGATTCGGATATCGCAGCGACAATTTCTTCGGAAGTTATATAAAAATTAACAAATAATCGTTTAATTATACGATTCGAATATTCTGTTGACAATTTGTTCGGAAGTTAGAACAATTTTCTGTCAGTTTTTATATTACTATTTGGATATTTCAGTTGGCAATTTTGTTCGGAAGTTATAAATATTAACGGAAAATTATTCAATTACGAATTGGATATTTCAGTTGACAATTTGTTCGAAAGTTATAAAAATTAATGTAAAATTGTTAAATTGCGATTTAAACATTTCAGTTGACAATTTTGTTCGGAAGTTATAAATATTAACTAAAAATTATTCAATTACGAATTGGATATTTCAGTTGACAATTAGTTTGGAAGTTATAAAAAATGACGATTTGTTGTTTATTTTCGATTAAGGTATTTCAGTCGACAATTTGTTCGGAAGTTACAAAACAAAAATGACGAATCGTTGTTTATTTTAGATTAAGATA
Source organism: Troglohyphantes excavatus (assembly GCA_963932185.1). Lineage (NCBI taxonomy): Eukaryota > Metazoa > Arthropoda > Arachnida > Araneae > Linyphiidae > Troglohyphantes > Troglohyphantes excavatus. The sequence goes on from OZ010671.1 coordinate 19,104,195, forward strand.
TTTCGGTTGATTATTTGTTTGGAAGGAACAAAAAGCGACGCAAAATATTTTGTGTGTTCTTCCAATTAATTATCGTTTGGTGAAACTCCCTCTTAGAAAATTGTTGTCGCAAATTCCTTTTTTCCCTTTTTTTTATGATTTGGATACATCGGTTTATTATTCGAATTTTTTTTTCCGTGGTAATTTTTATTGGATTTTCAGCTTATATTTCCTTGATAAAAGCCCCAGATTTTTAATTTGTACACATTTATAAAAAAAAATTCAATGTCGTATTTTCTTTTATACAAACATGGCGGCTATCACGGGTTTAAAAATTCGGTTATAAAAATATTTTTATTTATATACCACAAATAAATGAAATGCAGACTAAAATAGATTTTTCATTGCTAAAATGTTTGGAATTACATTTTTTAATTTTTTAAAAAGTGGATTTTTTTGTATGCATTTCATCTGAATTTTTTTTCATTTTAATATTTGTTTTTCCAAAATGTCATAAAAAAAATTCATTATCCGTAACATTCGTATTGAACGTATCTTATGTTAACACTTAATCACCGAAAATGAGTTTTTTAAAGAAACAATATGTATTTTTTTTTTCTAATAAAAAAATTATTTTAATTTTAGAGTAAAATACTAGAAAATAACTTTTAATTCTAAATATTGATAATAAATTATTGGAATAAGTAGTTTCGTCATATAAAGACCCTTCACGGGCATATATGTCTTTAGGGGTGTGCCACGTGTGTCACTGCACCCTCATGCTCATCAGATAAAATGTGTAAAATGATAATGTTAAAGAAATGAAGTGCACTTGTTATGTTTTTCCCTTTTAAATTTGTTTTAAATAACAACTAATGTTTATTTTGTAAGAGCATTGTAAGAAATTCGAAGTGATTGTCTCAGACTTATTAAGGAGACACGTCGGTACCCAAAAAATATTTTCTGAAATTATAGTTTTGAATCTTCATAATATGCTTGCAAAATTCTAGAACTATATCGATGTTTTCTAACGAGATATTTCAGATTTTATGTGTGATGACAGGTATATTTTTCAAGGACCGAAAACTTGAGACCCTTTTTCTTCAGTGTTAGGTTTTCCTTGATATCAAGTTTTTCGAAACGCTAAGGCTTTTTTTTAATGATTAATGGATAAATTTTTAATTCTTAAAGAATATCGTAAAATATGTGTATATTATAAATTGGCATGTGCGAATTAGCTCTATGAGTCGTAGTTTTTTTTTTAATTAATAAAATAAAAAAATTGAGTTTTAAAGAAATTTGTTGTGTTATTATGAATAAGTATTTATATAAAAAAACAAATAATGTAGTATGCGAAATTTTAATATCAATTCTTATGCTTTATCATTCAAAGGATCTGAGAAAAAAAATTGGTGAAAAAATATTAATATTTTAAAAAAAAGCTTACAAAACTGAAAAAGTTTTAATTTTGAAAAAATACATACAATTACGGAATTTTGGAATAAAATAGTGTTCATTTATAGAAATTTAAATAATATACATTCACATTTTTATTTCAAAGTTTAAGTGGTACATCATATATTTTGAGGAATATCAAATTCCCTTAAGAACCAATAAGTACCCCTTAAAAACCAATAAGTGCCCTTAAGAACCAATAAATGCCCCTAAGAACCAATAAATACCCTTAAGAACCCTTAAGAACCAATAAATGCCCCTAAGAACCAATAAATACCCTTAAGAAACAATAAATCCACCTTAAGAACCTATAAATACCCTTTAAGAATCAATAAGTAACTCTTAAGAATCAATAAGTACCCATTAAGAACCGATAAGTACCTCTTAAAAACCATTAAATAACCCTTAAGAACCAATAAGTAGCCCTAAGAACCAATAAGTCCTACCTAAGAACCAATAAGTATCCCTAAGGAACCAATAAGTCCCATCTAAGAACCAATAAGTACCCCTAAAGAACCAATAAGTACACTTTATAACCAAAAACTTCCCCTTAAGAACCAATAAATCCACCTTAAGAACCAATAAATACCCCTTAAGAATCAATAAGTAACTCTTAAGAATCTATAAGTACCCATTAAGAACCGATAAGTACATCTTAAAAACCAATAAGTAACCCTTAGGAACCAAAGTAGCCCTTAAGAACCAATAAGTAACCTTTAAGAACCAATAAGTACCCCTTAAGAACCAATAAGTACCCTTTATAACAAATAACTTCCCCTTAAGAACCAATAAATCCACCTTAAGAACCAATAAATACCCCTTAAGAATCAATAAGTAACTCTTAAAAACCAATAAGTACTCATTAAAAACCAATAAGTACCTCTTAAAAACCAATAAGTAACCCTTAAGAACCAAAGTAGCCCTTAAGAACCAATAAGTGCCACCTAAGAACCAATAAGTACCCCTTAAGAACCAATTACTCTGGCATTCAATTTCTTTATTAGAAAGAATAAGTTTCTCATGAATGTTACAGTAAATGAAATAGTCACGGGGCCCCTGACTAAAAGAGCCCCGTGGCTGCTAAGGGCTCTATAGTATCCGCCCTCTATTTTGAGAATCTTTCGAAAACTCAACTTCTCCCACGGACCCACAAATGGTCGTTCCAACAATTGTTCATGAAACGCCTTCTGTGACCATTTTCCATTGTGGAAGATTACCCCGGACCCGAACGTGATGTGCAAACAAAGAGTTGCATTATCATCACTCTTCGGGTAAACAGGTCTTCCGATAAAGACGCCCTCTGTCGGTCCGATTGGGGTAATTCTTCTGATAGCAGCAAGGAATCGGCTGCTGTTATTGATAGCGCTGGCGATGAGACAAGTGTTTTCGTTTGGACAAGATAATGAGAAACTGAGTTTTTTTAATGTCTAAATAACATTGGTGTATCCGTTAAAATTAAAGGGAGGGTATTTAAATGGATTGAGAGCGATGAATTTTTCCTATATTGAAAGATAATAATAACAAATATTACAATGTTAAAAACAATTACTAATAAGTAAAATGTAGTCATTTATGAGTATATTGGATGCTTATTATCGCTCCGAATACATAAATTTCATTTTTAAATAAGACATGTACTCAAAAATGAGTACATTGAGTACAAATGAATAAAATGAGCAGTTGCTTGTCTACATAGGCCGCCTTCATAAATCCCTTTCAATAAATATCAACAATTACAACTAAGACTTTCCGGGAATCGAACCCATATTCTCAGGAACCGCACTCCAGTGCTTTATCCGTTGTACAACCAGGACGACTTGAAGTAGTTATAAGTGGAGGAAATGTTAAAACGGTGTGCCAATAGAATGGGAAATAAGATAATTGAGTTGCAATAACTCAGTTTCCATTTAAGCAATCGGCATGAAATAATGTGAGAAACCATCTTCTGAACAACTATTTTAAGTGTGTCAGGTCGCATTATTAAGATGGCTCGAACAGAAGCTGCGATTAGCAATATTAAATCGCACTGCTGATTTTTGAGAAAATAAGATGACTTAAATTTGGGTATATGTATCATCGCTCATTTACGATATAAGTAAGATAATTTAGTTGCTATAACTCAGTTTCCATTTAAGCAATCGGCATGAAATAATGTGGAAAACCATCTTCTGAATAACTATTTTAAGTGTATCAGGTCACTTTGATAAGATCACTTAAACAAAAGCTGAAATTAGCAATATTAAATCACACTGCACATTTTTGAGACGAGTAGGTTCAGGTACTTATTTTTAAGTACCTTTTTTTACAGTTCTATCTTGAAAGATATAATAACAAATATTACACAGAATAGACTAGGACTTATTAACAGGCAGTCATACATTTGAAATAGGCATTTGTGAAATTTAGCAAGTTGGTGTTAATAATATGAAAAAACGCATGGTAGTTTTGTGGCTAGTTAGAGATCAGAGTTTGCAACTAGGGTCGTCCTTCGGTGCCTGTGATATGTGCCACCATACAGCTGTCATTAGAGAAAAATGTGCAAATTCAGGATGTTACAGAAAAAATGAATTTATTATGTTTTTACTCTTGACGTGAAACGCCTTTAAAATCATCTTCATATTATCAAGATAGAAACACCATATCAAGCTTTTTAGGAGGATCATTAAGACAACTATACATCCATGTCAAATTGCACTACTGACATAAATTTAGTTTCGTTACATAGGAAATTATACAACTTAAATTTTATATATTTATAAAAAAGAAAATATAATAATAAAAGTCTGCTGATTGCATAGCGCATTTCCCTAAAAAATATTCTATGCAAATTAAAAATGTTACAGCATCAAAATTGTGTACTACATTTAAAGAAAATAAAAAAAAATTCTGTTTGGTTTTTAAAAAAAAATTGTCTGGTTTATTAATAAGTTTTATGTTGAGTAAATTCGTTTTTTCGAATATAGGATCTTATTAACTGCTATAAAAGGGACCCCATATTATATTTGTACCTTACGTCGCGACTTTCAAGGGCGGTCCTGTTCGCAATACTTCGCCTATGGAAAAGTTTTTAACGTTTGTTATAAAAAAATTTAAATCAAAAATATATATTATAAAAATTAACCAAATTCATAGTCTGACAATTTATTTTCATCCAATTATTGACTTTATATTCATGATCATATTGGGACATTTCCTGAGCAATTGAACAGTCGTAAGTTTCGCTTACAATAAGGACAAAGGGACAAAACAAGAAAACAAAGCTCATTATTAAATAGCAGTTTAAAAATTTATAATTGTAGAGACACTTCTTGATGTTTTGTCAAGCGGGATTGTATGACCACCTGACCACTTAATGATATGTGCAAAATTTCAATCAAAATTTCAAATAAAATTTCAAGAATAAACATCCCCACATACAACTCTTTATTATATAATGAGGAATCTTTTATTTCTAATATGAGTCCTAAGCAACGTAGTGCCACACAACTAGTGCATATATAATAAAGTAAAATCTATGTGACTTATCCTTTTATTACATCAATCGTTTATTTGTATTTTAAAGGAACTGTTTTTCTATGAGCATGTTTTGCATACAATAAAAGGAAACGCATTTTTCTAATTGTGGTAATATAAAACAAAAGGATATGTTAAAATGAATTATGATATTTCATACTAACAAAAATAAAAAGGAGTATTAATAGAATTTTGTAAATTATTAGTAATTAAATATATGGTAAACAATATATTTCTTGTTATATACATAAATTTTAAAACGTCATTACAATACACATAAATTAAAAAAAAAAATAGGTGGAGAAAAACAATAATGGTTGCATTTTTTTTAAACGAGAGTAGATTATTTTCAGTAGATGACATTCGCCGTAAGTCATTAAATGAAGTTAGTTGTTTATTTCATTTCAAAAACCTATTTCATTGTGTACGCAATGCTACAAAACATATTGTCCTTTATAAAATTATAAAATGTCCTTTATAAACTTATAGAATACTCTTTATAAACTTAGAGAATGTCCTTTTTACACTTAGAGAATGATCTTTATAATCTTAGAGAATGTCCTTTATACACTTAGAGAATGATCTTTATAAACTTAGAGAATGTCCTTCATAAACTTAGAGAATGTCCTTCATAAACTTAGAGAATGTCCTTTATAAACTTACAGAATACCCTTTATAAACTTGGAGAATGTCCTTTTTACACTTAGAGAATGCTCTTTATAAACTTAGAGAAGAGAATGTTCTTTATACACTTAGAGAATGTCCTTTATTAACTTAGAGAATCATCTTTATAAACTTAAAGAATGTCCTTTATAAACTTAGGGAATGTCCTTTATACACTTAGAGAATACTCCTTAGAGAATGCATTTTATAAACTTAAAGAATGTCTTTTATAAATTTAAATAATGTCCATTATAACCTTAGAGAATGTCATTTATAAACTTAGAGAATGTTCGTGATAAACATAACAAATGTCCTTTATAAACTTAGAGAATGTCCTTTATAAACTTAGAGATTGTCCTTTATAAACTTAGATAATGTCCTTTATAAATTTAAATAATGTCCTTCATAAACTTATATAATGTCTTTTATACACTTAGAGAATGCTCTTTATAAACTTAGTGAATGCTCTTTATAAACTTAGAGAATGTCCTTTATAAACTTAACGTGTAACAAAACATTGTTAGTGTTTACGTATTTCAATCAAAATTAAACGTTCTGTAGTAAAACATAAATACTAATTTTAAAAAACTGCTACTGTCATGGCCGGTTTTCAAACTTTTGAAGCCTTTGCAATTTTTTTTATATGAGTTTCCAACTTATATTTCTTTTTTTTAGATATTCGAAAACTTTATACTCTTTTCCCTCACCATCAATTCACTATTTATAAAATATATACCGATTTCATATGTATTATTTGTTAATTTTCGATTTTATTGATAAAAATCTTTCAAATGTATATATGATAAGCAACGTTATAATATTTCTGGATTATTTTTAAAACAGCGAGTGTATCTTTCATATCCCTATTTAACTAGAAAAACATTTCTTTTTATAGATAAATCCAGATACAACACAATATTAAAAAAAAATCCTTTTGCGTTTTCAGATCTGATGCAAAGTTCTCAATTAGTCTATTGATCTCAATTCTTAATGTACCTGAATTTGTCAGATGGTCTTGCTCCATAGCATTTTAAAGGACACTTTCGGATTTTCAGTGTTCAATATGATCTATTGAACGATGCATTTGATACTGCCATTGATTGGAACTTTAATAGGCATTAAACTAAACAAAAAGTGAATATTACTGACGAACTTTTAAAACAGACATTAGTCCTTTTAATGTTTTTTTAGAATGAAACGTTTAAGTAGCCTAAAAGCATGTACTTATAACTGAATAAATACGACGAGACCCCCTCAAAATGATAGGCCCCCGGCGACCGCCGAGTCCGCCTATAAGAAAATCCGGCACTGGATACAGTGTAGATTTGGTATTACTAATAAATTACTTTAATTCACTCATGATACATCTTATTTTAATGTGGTATTAAAAATAAATTAACATAAAGAAAGTAGATATATATTTTTTATTTATTAAATACCGAAATTTTTCAAAAATCCAAAGTAATTCTGTAAAATAGTTTCACTATAATAACGCGGAAAAGTCAAATTAATACCTCATTTATAAAATTTTAAATACTCTCACAATTTAGTTTAGGTCAGTTAGTTTCTAAGCATTGTTTTAAATTAAATATAAAACGTTTCTTGTTGTTCTTGTTTCACTTTGTGGAAAATTATTGTTCTTGTATAATTTATAAGTCAATACTGTTTTTTTAGAACATAATTTTATAAATAAAACTAAAAAAAATTGTTTTTTAAGTCACTAATAAACTTATTACAAATATTTAAATGCACTTGGCTTATAATAAATATGTTGATCAAATATTTATAATTATAAACACTTGTAAATTATAATGTCTTTCATAGAAAACCCTCTTGAATTTTTTAAGGTTTGTAATTCTTTATATTAAGGACACTTTTTTGGAAATTTCTTAGACAACGTAAAAAAGTATCTATTATTCAAATTTTTGTAAAAACCATACATTTTAAAAGAATGTGATTATTTGTCCAAAAACTTAAATTAATGGAGAATATTTTGTTGTTTCAAATATTTCGAAATATGAAGTTTTCCAAAAATATAGAAGAATTGAAATTTTCTATATTTTGATGAACCAGTTTCAATAAAATTACATAATGGTATAAATAAGTATTAAAAATAAATATATAAATAAAATTAAATATATAAATAAAAATAAATATTAAAAATAAATATATAAATAAAAATAAATATTAAAAATAAATATATAAATAAAAATAAATATTAAAAATAAATATAAAAATAAATATTAAAAATAAATATAAAAATAAATATTAAAAATAAATATAAAAATAAATATTAAAAATAAATATAAAAATAAATATTAAAAATAAATATAAAAATAAATATTAAGAATAAATATAAAAATAAATATTAAAAATAAATATAAAAATAAATATTAAAAATAAATATAAAAATAAATATTAAAAATAAATATAAAAATAAATATTAAAAATAAATATAAAAATAAATATTAAAAATAAATATAAAAATAAATTAATTTTTAATATCTGAAAACAATATTGATGCGATTTATTTTTCAAAGAATAAATTTTATTTATATAACTGATTAAAGTTTTTAGAATATAATGATTTAACTTCATATTAAATTTTTATAAAAATTAAAAATATATTAAATATTTCGGTAATATTTATTCATTCAAATATAAAAATAAAAGTAAAATAAATTACTCGAATTTTGCACCTATATTGAATTAGTTCTATGTATCTAACTTTATATTTAAAAAATATTAAAAATATTTATCTATGAAAAGTCATCATTTGTATCAGTGAAAACTGAGAAATATATGATTTTTTGCAATTTTAAAATATATAATATATTCTTTATTGACATATTAAACCTTATGCTAATTACCCTTAAAATTTAAGGAATACAATTGTAACAGCAGTTATCTGGTCTATCAATTATTCAAACATTAAACGTGCTTTAATAATAATATGAAATTGTAATATATTGCACATTTTGAGAAATTATCTAAAGCAATAGAAGAAATGAACGCTCGAATAATTATACTTGCTAGAATAAAACAACAACTGAATATATTTTTTTTTGGTTCTTTTAAATTTGCCTTCATTTAAATAATTGAATTATATAGCTAATTGTTTGTATTAATAAGTCATAAAATGCAGATTGCCTCTGTTCTATCAATCGGATATTTCATTTAAACATTTTAATTTTCTGAAATATACTACTAAAAATTTCGATATAAAATAAAGTTTCCTATTTCATTAAACGGGGCAGTTTATTTTAAAAAATACATATTTTTTTTAATTTAAAACATGAAGAAACTTAAACAACTTATTTTTAACTAATATTTGCTTTTCTACAAATTCCTTTGTTCATTTTTCAAAGACATTTTCCTACACAGCATTTTTGTTTAAAATCAGAATGAAGAGAAAAAAAAATCTAAGCGAAACTGTTTACATTTTTGTAACATTAAATAATATTTTAAAAGCATAGATAATTTTTTTTAATTAAATAAAAATAAAAACAAAATGAAAATTATTTATAAGAAATAAACCAATTTTTTTAGACAAAATATTTGTATAAAAAGCATAGTAATAATTTAATCCTTATATTTTTAGAGTAAACTGTGGTTTATTAAAAGAAATCTTATTTTGCAAAAATAAAGCGAGTTGAAAGATTAATTTAAAATGCAGAGTTATTTTTTTAATCATTTAATTAAATAAAAAATTAACAAAGATCTAATATAGAAATCAAGTATAATTAAATCATTAATACAATTTTCAAGATTTTTTGCTTTGACGTTATAATAGGAATTTTTTAGAGATATTCATAGTTTAAAAATAAATCAAATATTTATTTTATATATGTAGTATTTTTACTATTAGTATAAAAATTATATTTAAAAAAATATGTTTCCAATCAACATTTATAGCAACTTTCTTATATTCATAACTGTTATAGCTGAATTCAATAAGGGGGCCGGATAGCCCTGTGGATAAAGGCATCAGCTGGGAATCGAAGGGTTCCTGGTTAGATTCTGTGCGACGGATTTGACTAAGAAAAATATAAAAGTAGTGATCTTGTCATCGGAGGCTACTAAATACTAGGAATGTCGTCCAGAACATACACAAAAATTATCGGGGTGTATACGGAACTGGTGCACAATAAATCCGCTCGGGGTCCATAGTCCCGACGCCTATTGAAGACGTTGGGTGCCAGTTCAGGTGTTTCCTCGTCATCTGACCATGGTTCAAAAATACGAGGCATCGTTCCCGGGTCTTACCTTCGAGATAAGCTCCGAACCATCGCCAATAGCCCACTGTACATCTCTAGTGCGTCGTTAATTAACCAAACCAAACCTAAAATCAGGTTTGGTTTGGTTTGTTTAATCAACGTCACACTAGAGCTGCACATTGGGCTATTGGCGACGCTGCGGGGCATATCTCGAAGGAAAGACCCGGGAACGATGCCTCGTATTTTTGAACCATGGTCAGATGACGAGTACATCACCTGAGCTGGCACCCGACGCAAACTCAATAGGCGTCAGGACATTGGACCCCGATCAGATTTATCGTGCACCAGTCCCGTATACACGCCAGTTTAATTTGTTGGATGTTCTGGACGACTTTTTAGTATTTTTGTGGCGAAGCTGGCTACCCTCCGATCGCAAGATCACTACTTTTTTACTTTTCTTTGTCAAGTCCATCGCACGGCTTCGAACCACCAATCCTCTGATTAGTAGCTGAACGCCTAATCCACTGAGCAACTGGGGCAACTATTGGCGACGCTGCGGGGCATATCTCGAAGGAAAGACCCGGGAACGATGCCTCGTATTTTTGAACCATGGTCAGATGACGAGTACATCACCTGAGCTGGCACCCGACGCAAACTCAATAGGCGTCAGGACATTGGACCCCGATCAGATTTATCGTGCACCAGTCCCGTATACACGCCAGTTTAATTTGTTGGATGTTCTGGACGACTTTTTAGTATTTTTGTGGCGAAGCTGGCTACCCTCCGATCGCAAGATCACTACTTTTTTACTTTTCTTTGTCAAGTCCATCGCACGGCTTCGAACCACCAATCCTCTGATTAGTAGCTGAACGCCTAATCCACTGAGCAACTGGGGCTCCTAGAATCAGGATTTAACCACCTAAACACAAGGAAAAATACAAAAAAAATGCTAAAAGCATTTTTGACACTTGGCTTTCTTTTGCTTATTGACACAGGGAACATGAATATTTTAGAAGACATATGATATTTATAATTAAATAAATGCTTGTGTTAAATACATTAAAATCATTATTAAAAAATTTAATATTTAATTTTTGTCAAAATTTTGAAAATTCTACTCTTTTTTTTATAATTATTTTCACGGTTTATTAATAATGATATTATAAGCTAATAATTATTTTGATTTAACACGTTGACTGCCGCATCAAAAATTGGTACGTTTGTTGTGGAATCGCACTACTTTTTTATTATGTTGAACCAAATATGTCTCAGAGTTATACACAACTCACACAGGCCCAAGCCCAATATATGCGAATGCATGAGAATCCAAGTTTTAAATAACTGAAGAAATGAAGAAAGAAATGTGTGATTAGTCAAATTATTAATTTTATTTTATCTAAAGATTCATATTTTAGTTAAAATTATTAATTATACATATTTTTTTTAATATTAATCATGTTTTACATACATATATTAATCATGTTTTTACATATATGCATGTTTTACATACATATATTAATCATGTTTTTACATATTTACATGCTTTATATACATATATTAATCATGTTTTTTACATATAATTTAACCATTATATTATTTCGGAGGGGCTCAGGCCCCGTCCGAAATTGATCCTGAGGATAATTTTTAAGTACCTATTTTTAACAGTGTAGTTTAAAATATTTGTTATTGTATTTCAAGCCATATTGAATCATGTCGCTGTAAATTTTAATAGAAAATACAAATTCTGACGAATAACTACTCACTGATTGTCTATCAAGTTCGTATAACCTAGAATCTCCTACCTAACCAATCCTCATTGCCAGTGGCGGCGATTGGGTGGTAAAAGTGGGGGGGGGGGGGCAAGATCAAGATGAAACAAGTGTGTGTAGTGCAGGGGGGGGGGATAAAAATGTTGATCACCAAAACAATGAATATCGCATATTTATATTTACTCTTTGTTTTGAGTTATTTAAAGAAAGGTACTTATCTTAAAATAGGTACGAGACGCCCAGGTCGATTATTAACCCATTTCCGATTATCCCCCCCCCCCCCTATTTTTTTTGGAAGGATACGGACTGTTGCAAAGAATCTAATTAATATACTTATTGACCGACCTCCAAAGGGATAAGTATCCTTTCCATTTGTGTCGTTTTGAAAAAGAAATGAGGAAAATTGTATCTTCTCACCCTTCCAATTCCCAGAAAATTTCATGCAGAATTTACAATTCTACATTTGCGGTGCGACTTCTGGAGCAGTGAGAAAAATACTTACAGTATCAAACTGTGTAATAGTTCAGGCTCGTAGGTATAGATTTTATGGGGGTTCAGTGACTGATTATTTCAAAGGGGCTTAGTGACTAATTATTTCATGGGGGTTCAGCGACTGAGCAACGAATTTCTTTAGGCATCAATCCCCACAAAATCCTCACCCAACCTCCACCAATTTGTTTTTCTTTAAACAAATATTAATTTCCGTTCAAGTAAACAGGAATACGTTGGCAGATAAATAACAGCAACAGTTATCATTGTCATTAACTATATTTAACAGTTGTCAATAACTATATTTAAAATTAGTAAATCACTCCCTAGTTATGAAATAAATTTAGGGAACAAATTTAAAGTTTGAGAATCCTTATAATATATGTGTGGTAACGATTAGTTAGATAATTTATAGTTATATTAATTTAAAGATCTAATAAGCATTTTAGTTAACCAAAAAAGTAAAGAATAATATAAAGGCTACATGAGCTAAAGTATAGTGGGAGTCAAAAGGCTTGACATTGCATGTTATTGTGCAACACATTCAAAACTGCTTATTTTAAATTAAACATTAAATATACATAATTTAATTCAAAGGAAATTATTTACTTAAAATAAATATTAACTTCCATTAATTAAATTTAAATTGTAAAGGTCATTTTAATTCAAAGATCTAAAAGAAACAAGAAATTTACCAACTTAACGGCGCCAGGTGTTGTCCTCGTTATCTAACGATGATTCAAAAATATGAGGCATTCTTCCCGGGTCTTTTCTTCAAGATGGGCTCCGATCCGTCGCCAATAATCCAATATGCAGCTGTAGTGTGGCGAAGTCCAATGCAGTGTCCGTTCAAAGGTCTAATTTAAATTTAATCTTACAAGTTGGGTGATCTAACCTTCCCTCGCTTTTATTTGCTATTTCTTTGGGCTTAAATTTTTCCAAATCAGGGATTTTTAAAACTTGAAATTCCCAACTTTTAAGGATTGCAGATTATTGAGGGGCGGGGAGAGGTCGACCGGAACAAAACCGCAAATCATAAACAGTAATAAAACAAGAGTTATTATCGTTATAACGTCAAAAAGACTCAGACGTTCGGCGCCTATAGATTGCGCAATACTACATTTTAATGTGAAAAACTTCATACAGTCGCTTGATAAAAAAAAGTGTGTCTGATCCTGATCAATATTTAAAATTAAATTCAAAATAAAAAGAGCGAGACGATCCGACGGGTCTGGGTTGATTCTATGCATTCTATGGTCCTGGGTTTAAGTCAAAGAGGAAATTACAAAAAGTAGAAAGAAAGTTAGAGAATAATCAAAGAAAAGCAGGTGCTGGGTGTTTTAGCGGGCCAATAAATTTAAAACTATTATAGAAAACATGGGGGATGGTTTCGCTTTAGAATAAACTGGCAACTTATAATGAAATATTTTAAGGTTAACGAAATTATGTGGTCTTTGCTCGAAGAGCCATACCACAATATGGTTTCCATAGCATGTTTTGGAGCATCATGTTTATACGTCCTCGTTTGACGATCTTTTCCCATTGTTATCTTTATTTCAAATTAAACCTAATATGACGTCATCGGTTTTCTGTCTCAATACCCCATGCTCACAGAGGGGGTATTAAGACAAAACACCCCCCCCCCCCCCAAAAAAAAAAAAAACTATTTTTATGATTTTTACAGAAATTCGGTTTTTAATTTTTTTTTATTTGATTTACAATGGGAGGGGTTTGAACCCCCTTGCCCCCCCCCCCCTCTAAAACCCTCTGACGGTCAAGGACGTGACGTCACGTCTAAGGATCTCCAGTTTTTCCAGCAATGCACTCATTTTTTAAATTCATAAAAATACTCAATTTTACACTATTTTTTTAATGTAAAAGTTTTAGGTACAATTACAAGCTAACTCTTTACAATTAATTACACATTTAAAATATATATATATAAAAAAAATTTTGATTAAGAAAAATTAATTTGACATCCAACCAGTGAAAACAACTTTACAATCGCCAAAGTCGCTGGAGCGTCAGTGGGAACATTCCCAAAATATTTTCATTGTCAGCTTTTTTTACTTGCGCAAAATTAGAAGAAATACGCAAAATTAATATTATTCCAAATCTCAAATTAAAAGTAATTGAGATCATGTATTTTTGTTCTCATGCACTGAGACCAAATATTTATTTTGTTAAATTAAGTAAATTCTCTAGATGTAAATATTAAAGCTATTTATAACTTTAAAGTACCACAGTTAAAATTAATATTTTTTAAATAATGATATTTAGATAACTGATATAAATTTATTAATATTAAATATCTAGACCGGTAAATGATAAAATAATATTTAGAAATATGTATTTTAATTTATTTTTCTTTTGAGAAAAATTTGCTATATATTAAATTTAAAGAAACACTGGGTTTTACAAGCACTATTTATTCTATAACTGCGATAAACTTTTTTTTAAACATAAATTTTTCAGATTTTGATTTTCAGAATTTTTCAGACATATCGATTAACCGGACTTTTTTAACAGTTTTTCTCCGATTCATAATATTTTCATTATCGGATAAAGATTGACCAACAATAAAATTTAATTCACCGGCGTTTATTAAAACGGATAGTTTCAAAAATGGAGCTAGGCCAAAAGTTAGCTTCCAACTTGAGTTTCCAAGTGAATATATTAATAGAAGGGGGAAGAAGCAGCTTTTTAAATTAAAAAGTAAAACAATAAAATAACCTTAAAAAAAACGACTTTAAGAAAAATGTGCTAAAAAGTTAAAAATAACTCTTAATTATTAAAAAATTATTTTATATTAATTTTATACTTATTACAATTTTTTGAAGTTGGCGCCAATTTACAAACACCATACTTAATTTTTGCACCGATATCAAATCGTTGCAATAAGTATAAAATTAATACTTATATTAAATTATAATTTTAATAATTATATTACATTATAATATTAATAATTATATTAAATAATTCATTTTTTTTTATTTGTTTGTAAAATTAAGAATTATTTTTCAATTTTCTCCGTATTTTTCTTAAAGTATTTTTTTTTAAGATTCTATCATTAAATAATACTTTTGTTTCAAATCTAAAAAAATAAAAAAATTGCGCTTCTACAAAACCTAGAAAATTACATAAAAGAGGTAAAATTTGGAAAAAATATAATAAAAAAGCGGAATTTTATGGAGTATTTTCCTGCCTTAAATTACATTTTCAAACTTTACGATTAATTTTTAAAACAAAAACTCCCAGCCCCACTTTATATTCATTAAAAATCCACATTGTTTTGATACACTACACATAAAAGACAAAAAAAAGCGGAATTCTACGGAAGATTCTCCTGCAATGAAATTACATTTTCCAACTTTGCGATTTCTTTTTAAAGCAAAAATTCCCAGACGCACTTTATATTCATTAGATATTCACGTTGTTTTGATACACTACACAAAAAAAGAAAAGAAAAGCGGAATTCTACGTAAGATTCTCTTGCAATGAAATTATATTTTCCAACTTTACGATTTCTTTTTAAAGCAAAAATTCCCAGACGCACTTTATATTCATTAGATATTCACGTTGTTTTGATACACTACACATAAAAGACACAAAAAAAGCGGAATTCTACGGAAGATTCTCCTGCAATGAAATTACATTTTCCAACTTTACGATTTCTTTTTAAAACAAAAATTCCCATACGCACTTTATATTCATTAGATATTCACGTTGTTTTGATACACTACACATAAAAGACACAAAAAAAGCGGAATTCTACGGAAGATTCTCTTGCAATGAAATTACATTTTCCAACTTTGCGATTTATTTTTAAAACAAAAATTCCCATACGCACTTTATATTCATTAGATATCCACGTTATGTTGATAAACTACACATAAAAGAAAAGAAAAGCGGAATTCTACGGAAGATTCTCTTACAATGAAATTACATTTTCCAACATTGCGATTTCTTTTTAAAGCAAAAATTCCCAAGCACACTTTATATTCATTGGATTTCCACGTTGTTTTGATACACTACACATAAAAGACACAAAAAAAGCGGAATTCTACGGAAGATTCTCCTGCAATGAAATTACATTTTCCAACTTTGCGATTTCTTTTTAAAGCAAAAATTCCCAGACGCACTTTATATTCATTAGATATTCACGTTGTTTTGATACACTACACATAAAAGACACAAAAAAAGCGGAATTCTACGGAAGATTCTCTTGCAATGAAATTACATTTTCCAACTTTGCGATTTATTTTTAAAACAAAAATTCCCATACGCACTTTATATTCATTAGATATCCACGTTATGTTGATAAACTACACATAAAAGAAAAGAAAAGCGGAATTCTACGGAAGATTCTCTTACAATGAAATTACATTTTCCAACATTGCGATTTCTTTTTAAAGCAAAAATTCCCAAGCACACTTTATATTCATTGGATTTCCACGTTGTTTTGATACACTACACATAAAAGACACAAAAAAAGCGGAATTCTACGGAAGATTCTCCTGCAATGAAATTACATTTTCCAACTTTGCGATTTCTTTTTAAAGCAAAAATTCCCAGACGCACTTTATATTCATTAGATATTCACGTTGTTTTGATACACTACACAAAAAAAGAAAAGAAAAGCGGAATTCTACGTAAGATTCTCTTGCAATGAAATTATATTTTCCAACTTTACGATTTCTTTTTAAAGCAAAAATTCCCAGACGCACTTTATATTCATTAGATATCCACGTTATGTTGATAAACTACACATAAAAGAAAAGAAAAGCGGAATTCTACGGAAGATTCTCTTACAATGAAATTACATTTTCCAACTTTGCGATTTCTTTTTAAAGCAAAAATTCCCAAGCACACTTTATATTCATTGGATTTCCACGTTGTTTTGATACACTACACATAAAAGAAAGAAAAAAGCGGAATTTTACGGAAGATTATCCTGCAATGAAATTCCGTTTTCCAACTTTACGATTTTAAAAAAAAAAAAAAACTCCCAGCCGCACTTTATATTCATTAAAAATCCACATTGTATTGATACACTACACCTAAAAGACAAAAAAAAGCAGAATTCTACGGAAGATTCTCCTGCCATGAAATTACTTTTTCCAACTTTACGATTTATTTTTAAAGCAAAAATTCCCAGGCGCCCTTTATATTCATTAGATATCCACGTTGTTTTGATAAACTACACATAAAAGAAAAGAAAAGCGGAATTTTACGGAAGATTATCCTGGAATGAAATTCCGTTTTCCAACTTTACGATTTTTAAAAAAAAAAAAACTCCCAGCCGCACTTTATATTCATTAAAAATCCACATTGTTTTGATACGCTACACATAAAAGACAAAAAAAAGCGGAATTCTACGAAAGATTTCCAGCCAGAAATTACATTTAAAAATTTTACGATTTCTTTTTAAAGCAAAACTCCCAGCCGCACTTTATATTTCATTATAAATCCACGCTGTTTTGATACACTGCAGCTAAAAGAAAGAGAAAAAAAAAGAATTCTACGAAAGATTCTCCTGTCTGAAATTTTATTTTCATACTTTACGATTACTTTTTAAATCAAAAACTCCCAGCCGCACTTTATATTCATTAGAAATCTACGTTGTTTTGGTACTCTACACCTAAAAGACAAAAAAAAGGGGAATTCTACGAAAGATTCCACTGCAAA
This sequence comes from Troglohyphantes excavatus, assembly GCA_963932185.1. Taxonomy (NCBI): domain Eukaryota; kingdom Metazoa; phylum Arthropoda; class Arachnida; order Araneae; family Linyphiidae; genus Troglohyphantes; species Troglohyphantes excavatus. Next base: position 19,121,968 of record OZ010671.1, read on the forward strand.
AAATTACCTTTTCAAACTTTACGACTCCTTTTTAAAACAAAAACTCCCAGCCGCACTTTATATTCATTAAAAATCCACATTATTTTGATACACTACACCTAATAGGCAAAAAAAAGAGGAATTCTATGAAAGATTTTTCTGCCTAAAAGTATATTTTCAAACTTTACGATTAATTTTTAAAGCAAAAACTCCCAGCCGCACTTTATATTCGTTAGAAATCTACGTTGTTTTGATACACTACACTTTCATAAAAAAAATCACCAAATTAAAACGCAGCCTCCTCCTACAAGACTACTTCCCGCTAAGCAGTCACCAACTCAGATTGCGCGCCGCCATGACAGTTGCAAAAAGTTTATCAGAGCGAAAACTTCCTCAACTGGCTTCCTTGCTCCGAAAAAAACCACCCAATGTTCGAAAAGAATACCCAGATATTAGATTGATCGCCATTTCGGTCTCCCTCATCAATTCCTAAGTAAAATTAAGCGGAAATGTGAGCTATTTTGTTCTGTAATATTTCTTTTCCTTTCGTGAAGTGTTCGAAGTTCCATGGATCGAAAGGGAGAAAAAGAGTTTTAGGAGAATCTCGTTTGCTTGGGCTTGTGTGTAGTGGAACGAGCGTCACGCGGCCTTTGGGGGCTGTGCGCATGCGCGGGGATGTAGAAACTTTTCAGAGGGTTTCGGGTTACTGCAATTGGCAACTTATCGACAGCGAAATTATACGAGTGAAAGATGCTTTGCGGAAAAGCCACTGACAAGCATCTTCGACGTTCGAAGAGTTCAACTTTTAAAGAGGATTTCTGTATTCAAAGCATTTTCTAACGGAAAGTTGTTGCTTAATTTTTCAGTGGTAAATAAAAAACGGGATTTCTATATCGTCAATATGAAATCAAAATGGGAGATTTTCGTCAAGTTGACTGTTGGTAGAAAGTAATCGGACAGTTGTAAATTTTGCTTAGAATAAGCTATTCTCATTTTATTCATTTATCAAAAATTATCCAAAGATTACTGAAAAAAGAGGAATTATGCAAATGAATTTTATTAGGAGATAAACTTCTCTTAAACGTCCGTAGAATTCCAAAAGAGGTGTAAATGTTAATGTATTAAAAGTGATCCTCTGCAAATTATCTGAGAATTCAAGACATTGCAAAAGTTTATTTCATAAATAAAAAATATTAGTAAATAAATATTTTGTGGTTCTATCTTATCCAATTAAAAAAATAATAGCTTTTATAAGTAATAAGTAATTGTGTAAAATTATATTCATTTAGTTTGGTTATAATAATAATGGTTATTAATTTAAAATGACCCTTAAATTATTGTAAATAAATAGCTTTTATAAGTAATTGTGTAAAATTATATTAATTTAGTTCGGTTATAATAATGGTTATTAATTTAAAATGTCCCTTAAATTAATGTAAATAAATTAAGTAAATACAGAATAATTTTTTAAACGTATTTGTTTTGAGAATAAATTTCTTATTTAATAAATAAAACCTTTTTATTTAAAATTTAGTGTTCATTCTTTTATTTTACAATAACAGAACAAACACTGCATTTTAAATATAACTCATTACTAAATAAAATTTAAACACTATACATATAGTGTTTAAATTTTATTTAGTGATATTAAAACATGATGATCCGCAGCTCCTCCGAATTCATACTACATGAGTCACGCCATATGAAGGTTTTTACCACTTATTTTAATAGTTATAAGACTTTTCTCTTCATAAAAAGTAATAAATACTTTAAGCTTTTAATTCTTCTTATTCGTTTTTAAAAGTGTAATGTGTGGTTAAATGATTTTTTTTTTAAATTTAACCTTTTATATTAGACATGTGCAAAACGACTCGCGACTTTTCGCATGCAATAATTTCATCACAAAATAATAAAAATGTATTAGTAAAAAGATATTGAAGTATTTATATAAATTTAATTTATATTCGAGCATTATTTCTGCAATCTTAAATTAACATGGGTTCTTTAGGTAAATAACGGAAATATCTATGCTCTATTTCAGTATGAATATGTAAGTAGAAGGCATGAAAATAAAGATATGTAAACAAAAATTAATAAATTATCATATATAAATTAAATTTGAAATCATGAAGATTAAATTTACGATTTTGAAAATAAATTAATTCCATTCCAACTTTTTGTAATCCTTTGCAGGTGTATTCTTCCTTACATCATGCGCCGGTCAATATGAGAATTTTTTTTTTAATATTTTGTATATATATATATAATCATCAAATTTCATATAACACTTAGATCCCAAAAATTATAAGTTTTTTAAATTACTTGAGTATTACTATGTTATATGTTGGGGGAAATTAAGGTTATTTGAGTAACAAAAAAATTACGCTAGTTTAATACATGAAAACTTCTGTATATAAACTAGAAAAGCCGAGTTTTTTACGATTCCTGGGATTTATTCCTGAGATTTGTATAGAATATAATCCTTTTAATACATTTCAATGAAAAAATTCTATTTTATTTAGGGTTTTTTTATGATTTGCAAAGTGGGAAAAATGGGTATAAAACAATTGTAATCTTAAATTTTTTTTCTTATGATAAATCGGACTTTGAACGTCAAGAAATGAGTTTTAAGACCCATTTTTCCTCACCTTATTGTGTGCAATTTATAAATAAATGGATTATTTGTTGGTGTTTTCGTACATAAATATTAATTTAATTCAACGACGTCAATTTAAAAAAAAAATGAATAATTAACTTGTGGAAATTGATATTAGAGGATACCTAGAAAAATTAGTTTTTGGATTTTTTTAAGAATTTTTTTAAAAAATCTCTTTTTAATAAACTTGTTTTTGTTATAAAGATCACTAGGATAAAGTGGAGGGAAATGAGTAAAAAAAATGGATTTTTAAGTTCAAAGTCCAATTTTTCTATTGAATTTTTTTTTGTAAAATTACAATTATCTTAGAAAAATTTTCACTTTTTGATTGGGAATACCAATTCTTTATTTTTATTCAATTATGTTGTTTGTAAATATTTGTAATGATTATTTTTCTTTTCGATTCAAAGGTGAGAAAAATAGGTAATCAGTAGGAATCGTGAAATTGTTTTTATAAAAGGCATTATTAAAGTAATTTTTTAGTCAAATTAGTTACTTGAATAAAATAGAATAAACACCAACCATCAACTTTTACAAACCCAATACATTTCATTTTTAACAGACTGTTTTTGTAACAGTCTTTCTGAAAGCAAGTTGTAAACCGTTATTTTGAAAAAGAGATTTTTTTATTATTATTTATTATTTTTGAAAAAGAACACCTTCTAGTATAATTTAGGATTTATTTCAATTCAGGAATCTATACTGTATTTAGGTTATTTTTAAATTGTTCTACGGACGATTTTTTATTTAATTTAAAACATTGTTTTTATCTTCTAATGGATCAAGCAATGGATGTTTTTGTTTCCAAAACGTATTTTTGCTGACAGTTTGTTTTATTAAAAAAGAATTATATAACTTTATTGTAGTAGCATATGTATTGTACCTAATTCGTGTCATTTATAAGATTCAAAATTCATGTTTGTAGAATATTGCCCTTTATACGAATATTGTTGATTTTTTTCCGAATTACCTATTCTTTAGCATTAATAATTCGATTACCCATTTTTCCACTTTGCATATAATTGAAAAAAAGCTATATAAAGTAGATTTTTCTATTTGTTTATTTCATTTTTCTATTTGTTTATTTCATTTTTCTATTTGTTTATTTCATTTTTCTATTTGTTTATTTCATTTTTCTGTTTGATTATTAAGGAACTGTAACAGTTTGTCTAGAAGAAAGTATTAGTCCGGCATTTTGAAAAATCTGCTTTTTATTATTTATTATCGTCGAAAAAACACATG